>JAGDQP010025670.1:0-20978 GCA_022664845.1 Lepisma saccharinum
AAAAAAGATGTTAAAAATTGAAATATGAAATTTCGAAGTATGACGGTATATCATCACTAGTAGATTACAAAATATCTGCAAAGACATCATTTTGAATCCAAAATGGCTGACTTCATAATCCATTTTCCAGAACGTTTGAACTAGGGATACGAAATTTGGCATAAAGGTGTATTAACAAGAGTAGTTTAGGAATAATTTACATTTTTGAAAAAGTTGTTAACTTGGATCAAAATGGCCGCACAAAAACTTTTTCCACACCATTCGAGCTATAGAAACGAAATCTGGTATGAAGGTGTACCATCACAAGTAGGTAACGGCAATGTAAGAAAACTTTTTAAAAATCGCTTTCTTTAATTCAACATAGCCGCCCAAATACCATTTTCCAAACCACTGAAGCTAGAGAAACGAAATTTGGTATGAAGGTGTACCATCACGAAAATGTTTCAATAAATGGTTCAAACCACCGCTATGAGCGTGCAGCCCCCGAGGCGATATGGGAAAAGGTCTGCACAGCATGGGACGCTGTCCCCAGAAAGTCTGATCACAATGAAGGGGGCGTTGCCCTAAAAATTTGAAGTTGGGGCGCACACGGAATTCTGGGGCAGCACACCCAGCGAGGCGAACCCAGTGTATATATATAAACGTATAAAAGCTGTGAAATCCGAGCGAAACACCAGATGATGTTCGAGCCTTAGGGTTGGTGGTGGTGGATTTTAGGGCCGCCAGCAGGAAGCAAATTCGCTGTATCATCACAAGTAGGTTACAATAAATATGGCAAAGCTTCCCTATGTTTCAATAAATATCTCATTCCCACGGGTGGTGGGTATGGGAAAAAATCTGCAACATGGAAGCACAGTGTCCTGGAGAGTGGTTACGATAAAGGGGCGTAAGTACCCAAAAACTCGAAGTTGGGGGCGCAGCCAGCTACGGGGGGCGAGGACCTAAACGAAGCCGAGCGAGCGAGTATATATATTATACACGTACAAAAAGCTGTGAAATCCGAACAAAAACACCAGAGGTGCAAAAAGTGGAGCCACGTTCTTTAGTCCTAAAAAGGTGTGAAATGGGAGACGGATGAGCCAAGTTCCTTGGTGACAGCATGTAATAGGAACAAAGGAACTTGGCGCGAGGTGGCAAGGTTCATGATCCTCAAGCTATAAGGGTGGTGGGGATCCTAAAACCCACTACGTCCACCGCCACCAACCCTAAGGCTGTTGCCATCTCGCGCCAAGTTCCTTTGTTCCTGTTACATGCTGTCACCAAGGAACTTGGCTCATCCGTCTCCCATTTCACACCTTTTTAGGGCTAAAGAACTTGGCTCCACTTTTTGCACCTCTGGTGTTTTTGTTCGGATTTGAAATTACTTGGAGGCTAATGTGCCAACCATGAAGCAATTTAAGAAAAGAATACAGTGAAATATTTTGATGTATCTTTATTGTCATGCAACTATGATCTTTATTTTCCCATGGAATTATGATATATATACAAAATGGGGTACCTGGAAATTTCTGAGTAGTGACCTGGAAAAGTCAGGGAATTTGATCTTGGCAAATGAGTGTAAATTCTGTATTATTAACATGGGACCCGAACCACGCTCACATTTGGATCCGAAACAGTCTGTGAGTTCTCAGACCAGCATATGGTGTCAGTTGCCACTAAAGCGACCTTTCACCACCACTCTGTATTACCTGCGTGACAGCTGAATTATATAGGGTGTTCACATGTAAACTTCGTAATTTGTAGCTGTTTTTAATGGTAAACCCTGTTCCAAAAAGGATGACCTCATTGATTAAACTGTTTTCTGCTGAAAATTCTCCAAGTCCAACATCGGGTATCTTCGGAAACAGTAAACCAAAGATGCCAGGTTTGAGCCCCCCAAGAGTAGGGTTAACCTTCTCAATTGAAAAGAAAAAAAAAAATGTGTAAATAAGTGCAATAAGACATGTTGAAATGTTATTAAGTGTAGAAAAATGTAACATTCATTGAAATACATAATGATACAGTATTTCGAAACTATGCATAAATATGATCACGTGATGGTTTTGTCACCTACTTTTCCATACGTAAAGGAACATTTCCAAGGAAAGCAAAGACAGCAAACATAGTTCTCGCATTCATAGTACAATGAACAAGACAAAAGAAAAGAAAAAACAACAGCATTTGCAACGGATATGTCTTGGACACCGAAAATTCAGTCATGTTTCGTCAGAAGGAGTTCTATCAGAAAGAGATAAGTAGATGTGTTCATGTTAGCCAAGTGGTAGAGCGCGTGGCTTCTAATCGTGAGGTCCTGGGTTCCAATCCCGTTCCGGAAAATCTATAATTTAAGCTTCAAATTATAAAAACTAGTTCATTTTTATTAATATATAACATCAACACAACGCTTGTATCTAACGATTTTCAGTTTGTATTGCAACGGAATGGTGGTTTGAATATTATCTACAACAATGTTCGCTAGAATCAGTGTGATAGAGGGAGAGAAAAAGAGAAAGGGGGGGGGGGAGAAAGCTGTTACCTACAGCTTGACCATTAACATTTTCCAATTTGGGGATGCATATTACAACCAACGAAACCATCTAGCTTAGGTTATTGTACATGCATCTAGTTTCCTTTAGTTTTTTTTCTTCTTCTTTTCACTTTTACATATCAAAAAGTTACATGTAGAGTAGATAGTAATGTCTAATAATATATAAACCTTTTTGCACGATTTGTAGGCAGAAACATAAGTGACGGGCTTAAAATAACCATACAGCCTTTGTGCAGGGAAGAAAACCTAATTTCATGTCTTTTTTTTTTTTTTCAGAGCTCCTATAGTTACATTTACTTCACTGACGTTTTGTGGCCAGAATTCACAATATGGCACTTACTAACAGCTGTGTTCCATTATCAAAGAAGTTACGACCGTATCCAGGTACGTTCTAGGTTTAATTACTTCAGTATGTCACGATAAGTACTTAAGAGTAATATTGGTGCTGGAATGAAATCAGGAAGTTCTAATCGTGTAGTGCCATCATTAATCTATACACAGTATTAATAAGTAAGTGTTGATTCAGTTGTGTGCTGTATTGACGCAGTGTGTTTACTATATTTCAAGACTGGCAACACTACCGCGTGACATATGTTGTTATTTGAAGGGTTTTGTCTGAATCACGTTGTAGAGCTTGTGGGTAATTACTATCCGTTTCAATGCAGTAGTTTTTTAAAGTTTTAGTGTCGTAAGTAGGGTGGTGTTGAGTACTGTCTTTATGGATTTGAGACCACAAGAAAGAGTGAAGTTTCACGTGGAATTGGGCAAAACGAGGTCAGAAACTTGTAAAATGCAGAAAACTGCTTACGAAGACACAGTCCTGTCTCGAGCCACTGTTTTAATCTCGTCGAGTTCGTGACGTTCACAAAGATATCAGGGACAACCCCAAGGCGTCGAACTGACAATTTCGAGCACTGCGGATGATTTCTAAGGGTCTTAGCATCAGCAAGGACATGGTGAGAAAGATTGTGCTGCAAGATGTCAAGAAAAGATTTGTTCCCCATCGATTGACTGCAGAACAAAGGTCCGAACGTGTTGCATCATGTCCTGTTGTGATGAACTGGGCTGGCAATGAGCCAGACTTCTTTAAGAAGATAACTGCTGATGAATCATTGTTTCATGCCTACGACTAGACGACGATCATGAGCATGGTTTGGTCAGAATTCTCGTCTGCTAAAGAAACTGCGTCTGCAAAAGTCAAACTTGACGAAATGCGATGGTTTTCTTTGATTGGAAGAATGTACATAAACGATTTCTCTCACAAAGCAAAAGTAATATTGCAGAGGACAACAAAGAAATTCTGGACCACTTAGTGAAGGGACTGCGACGGCTGAGACGACAATTGATTCTGTTAGTGGTTCCTATTGCATGTCAAATTACTCAGCCAGAAAGCAGCAGTTGCCTAACAGTTTCTTGCACAGAGAGACTGGTGACTTATTAACTACCCGCACTACCCACCAGACTTGTTGCCAGCTGATTAGTTTTTATTCTCAAAAGTCAAATCCCTCCTCAAAGAGCACCATTTTGAGTATGTTTCTGTAATCATAACAACCGTGACCAGGGACTCGAACAGCATACCAGTAGAAGAGTTCCACATGGAATTCCAAAATCTGTACAGCCGTCACAATTATGGCCGAGAACATAGGAGGGGTATATGTTGAGGACTAAGGAGAAATACACGTAATCCATCCTTATTTTCAGTTGTATTCTGTCAGTTTCGAAACATAGTAGATATACTGTGTACAACTCGTAATGTATAAATAAGACTGGGCCTTCGAACGTAGTTTTTATATTTGGAAGAGAGTTACTTCTTAAGTTGTGTTTACTCAAAGAACGTAGGCATCTAGTGAAGTTACGTGATCTTGACTTGGTTGTTAAAGTCAAGAAATTATTGTTGGTGGTGTGGACAGGCACGTATGTGCGAAGTCTGCTGCTTCAATCATGACAGTTGTACTAGTTTTCGTTGTTTATACGAAGGTTGGGGCATAAGTTCCTTCTTCAAGATACAAATGTGACAACGATATGATCGTACGCCTCAAACAGCATATCACCCCTAGTGCGTTACTAAGACCTCACTAGATGGCAGTGTGTTTCACAGTTGTCACAGTGAAGGCGCGGAAACATTAGTGGTGAGTCAAACCGTCTTGCAGGATGGAAGTTACTCGGTGTGAACAACGTACGCATGCGAAAATAGCCGTTCCCCGAGGCCGTACTGCCAGAGAATTCCACAGCGAGCTGGGGTACCTTTATTACATCATACCCAAAGTAAAGAAACCACTGCGTGGAAGACGCTTTCGGACTCGGAGAGGACATCGCCGTTGCCGTGAAACATCAGTTGTCTCCTCATCGGGTGGATGGTATTCGATGCCTCCCACATCAATGGCAGCGTGTTGTGGATGCTCTGGGAGATTACTTTCCTATGGGTTCATACTGTGATATGTGTGACGTTTTTAGCACTTTCCTACCTACCCCTGGTATATTTAACAGTACTGAACAATGGCCTCTTCTGTTTGTATAATTATTTCGAAATTACGTGCTGGTGCCACATTCTCGCGAAAAATGTTGACATGACTTATGCCACAACCCTCGTATAAATATTGAAATAACGTTGAAAGAAAGCTTACGTACTTTTTGTAAGAGATGCAGGTAGATGCACACACAACTTCACACGCAAATAAATAAATTGGCAACGTTTCGCCAAAGGTATGGTCACGGTAGACAGGAATCATAACGAAAAGTGACTAAGTTAACAACTGAAAGCTAGGGAATAGAGCCGCTCTGTTAAAGTATTGTGTGTTGCTAATTTACATAGCGCACTTTTTTTTTGTAAACACCAGGTGTCACAATGTATATTAAAGAGGCGTACCTGAACAGGTTTTTTGAAAATGAGTGTTCTGTTAGAATTAATAATTGGATCAAATTTGCAAGTTGTGTTCTGAACTTACTGAAAAACCATGTCAAACCTTTCGTACAGTTAAAAAGAAAAACTAAAGAAATAGGCCATAGAGGCCATAAATGTGGGGAAGAAACCTATTTTTAAACAATCTTGTAGGTAGGATCTCAACGTAGAAAACAAATAGAAAATTTACAGGATGGTCAGAACATGGGGGTCTAATGTTATGAGTTTCTTAAACACTGATACAGGCCGGGCGCGTTCTAATATGGTTGATCGTGTGATTTGAAGCGTTAGCCTAGCTAGATCTTTTTTCTTCTCACGGTACACCATAAATTATCCATGACTCAACACATCACATCAAAAGCATACGTTACGCGGTACTGTTGATACAAATATGATGTCACAATAAATAAATTTTTCATCTTTGTTGTTATTAATATTATACTAAAGTTCTCCGGTACGCAAACAAGTGTAATTGGTCCAATTTGACCCAACCTCTCTAACTAACTAACTCTATGGCTTATGGAACTCGCAAGTTCATCGCCGCAGTAACAAACGTTCGCCATTGGATTCTATCCTGGGCAGTATCAAGCCAGTTTTCATCACGAACACCTACTTCTCGAAGATCTCTTCTAATATTGTCCTCCCAATGGCCTCTTTCCATCGGGCCTTCCAACCAGGATAGAATATAATCTTCGTTTTTCCCCCATCCGAGCTACATGCCCTGCCCACCTTAGTCGTCTCGATTTCATTATTTTTACATCTGGTGAATCGTACAGCCCGTGGAGTTCTTCATTATGTAGTCTCCTCCACTCTCCAGTCATCTCGTCCCGTTTCGGCCCGTATATCTTTCTCAAAACCTTATTTTCAAATACACGAATTTATGTTCATCTGCTAGGGTCCTACTCCAACTTTCGCAACCGTAAAGTATTACCGGCAGAATAACCGTTCTGTATATTTTTAATTTCAATCACAGACCCAACCTCTCTGGGAAAGTCAAATTGGTAACCTTACGTGTTTTTTCCTGTCTCTATCAGGACTTACGTTTTTTTTTGTTGTTTTTTTTCGATTGTAGCCATTTCCTCATTGAAGATTATACATGGTTGCTGAACAAAATTCAATTCATTTTCCTTTAAAAATAGTTTGTTTTGTGTATCCTTACAAAACCTGAAACAGTATCATTTCTGTTAGAAGAAATTAGTCCCGTAGCACAAGCCGCCTATTGTTGAAGGCAATGCCACTTTTCGTGCGACCGTTTATTTTTGAGATCGCGAGTATTATTCTTTTCCCCCTTTGCTGCGCTTGGTAGTTTGAATTTTTCCTAACCCTAACCAAATGCTTAGAAATAAGAGAAAATATCAAATCGATTCCAATTTCCTGTAATAGTTTTCCCGTCGTGGATTGGTTTGATTCATTCAGGCTAGTGTAGCGATCCATCATCTGCATTTAATTTCTTAACAATAGGTGCGCGGTTATACGTAACAAACGAGCGGTATCGTATTTAAGTCATCGTAGCGACAGAGTGAAATATATAAATAAACATGACAAAACTATAATTGGTAGTAATTAATTTAATTTGTTGCAATAGGTAAAAATTCGTGGTATTACCTTTCATCTTGTGGCGGCACACCAGTCACGGAACACTGGGCTAGAATGCACCAGGTTCTGGATTCGAATCCCAGCTGGAGCATGTGTATTCATGGATTAAAATTTTGCATGTTATGGAATTGGGTGGGACCAAAATCATTAGCTATACTAAAATAACCCCAAACTGTAAAGTTCATGAAAGTTTTATGGTATTACAGCTACAGCTTTGAATTATAGAGACCCGTTTATAAATGCAGTAGTCTAAGGATGCATTAAGTGACTGTTAGTAATGTATGGCAGTGTCTTGTTAAGTGAAAATACGATGCAAAGTTTCAGTCAACAGAAAAATTGAATAATAGTTAATGCTGCCATTATTTTCTCACATTCAAAGCGCATAATCTAGCGATGGCGGCATGCACACTTGTCATACTGTGTTAGTCGTGGAAGATTTTCCTCTCGCCTTTATCAGTTCAAGTAGTGAGTTCACCGGAGGACGTTGCACCACACACTATCAGCTAGATGGTAACAAAAGAAGTTCAAGGTTTCAATCTCCGATATTAAAGAACCACGTTATTTGGTTAATTGGGACTCCAGCAAGCACAGTTCTACATGGTCTGGTGGTTAAGTTTGTGGACTAGAAATCGGCACCGGGGAGGCACTCAGCTTCAAGTCCTTGTTGCCGGCCATACTGAGTTTTTCCCAAGGTTACTCTCGGTTTCGCTAAGCGCATGCCGATATGATCAAAACTAAGCTGCTTTGTTTTCCTTCCCTGCCTCCTCGGAGAGTGCTTGTCATTCCTCAAGCATGTGACGGGGTAGGGCGTAGCTGTCTGTCTGGTTCATGAGTGTAAGTTAATATTAGTTTCTGTTGCTACACATACAGGAACAAGTATATTTTTAATCCATCCTTTGAATTATTATTATTTCAGGAAGCGAAGGAAGTCGCTAAAGAGAAAACGGACTTGAATGAAGAAGGGAAGATACGAGTGGAGAGGTTTTTGAAACTGTTGGACGAAAAGAGAGAAACGTATCTCAAAGAAGCAAGTAAAAAGGCGGTATAGTATCGTACTATACATCGGTAGACTTAGTGTACAAAAGACGTCAAAGATCCTTCGGGATTATGTGTGTGGTAACAGCTATGCTGTACATTGTATTCGTGAAAGCTGCCATCGGATGTTTGGAAACGATAAAGCACAAATCGTAATTCATTTGAATGGGTAGTGAAGAATGATAGAAGGTATGTAAGTAATTAGTATGCGCAATGAGAAGTGTTTTGTGTGTGGAAGTAATTAATTTGTGTTAAGATGACATCTTAGGTATTTGTTTTAATCCTAAAAAAATGTTTAGTTTCAAGAAATGATCTTTGTAAATATGTAAATATTACATTAAATTATTGCTATGTATGAATTTTGGACGAGGAATGAATTGTATCGTTGTGAGATTTGACTAAAATATCATTTTTATTTGGTGTTGCCCTGATTGTAACATTCCATGCTATTTTGTGATTGAATGCAGTAAGCAGCATTTTAGTTAATTGGAGGTTTCAGTTCAGTAAAATCAACAGATTTAATCCATTGTTGTGTTTCTGGAGGTTTATATGAGCATATTCTTTAAAAGAGAAAATTTTGTTAACATTGTGTCTTATTTACCTCTGTTTACTGTATCTGTGTTTACATATTCGTTGTTCGGAGTGATATTCACACAACTTAATATTTTGTGTGTATTTTTTGAATATATATATATATATAAATACCATTAGACAAGTACTTTTTATTCATGATGTTAACACCACATATCATCATTTTCTAATTATATTCAAAAATTCACCCGGAAGTCTTTGTTAAAATACACTCATGTTTATAAATTAAGGGATTTTCTGATGATTCGGACGCTTTACTCGGTCAAACGTTTCTGAGATCTGTGGCTGTGTCTACTGACACAATGTAAACAACAAAGCACATAGGTGGCTGCACTGTCACAGAAGTTCCGTGTGTACAACTTGTGGTACGATTGCCCGTCCCGTATCACCGCATTGCTATGGTCGAACACAGCGTCCCGCCATGCTGCCGAAAAGGGTGATCAGGAACGCTTGGGACAATATCTCCCACTCCTTCAGCAAGACTTCTTGAAGATCCTAGAGACTTTGCAGGGGGCTGGCGACCCGTGAAAAGCCCCACAAGAGTGTCCCAAGCATGCTCTGGAGTAGGGGTGGGCGGAACCGGTTTGTTCCAAGATCCTGGTTCAAAAACCCGGTTCCTCAGTTCTAAGACCTGGATCCTTATCCTCGGTTCCAAGATCTGGAAACGGATACCAAGTTCGAAGATCCAGATCCGAACCTAAATTTTGCTTAGAAGAAACGAATCTTCGATTCTGAGATGGGGTCTAGAAAGTGGATTTAGGTTCTGAACTTCTGATCAACCATTCATTATATCATTGAAGTTCAGGAAGGAAGTATTTGTCGTTTGGAAGATATTTGTCAAGAAATTTAGTCTCGATTTTTATGGAGGTGAAATCTGAATGTTTTCGTAGAGAATGAATTCGATCCCTACTCATGCAATGTGGGCTCTGTAGAAGATAAACACAATGTGCGTTGGTTTTCTCGGGGTTCTCCCGTTTCCTCCAATTTTTTCATTCCACCAGTTCATCTCATCGCTATCCATCTGATCTGAGCCAAAGCTGCCTAAAGGCCTTAAAATTCAAATTCATAGACAATGAATCAAATTAAAATCAGACAAAATTTCTGTTCTAACAATTAATAAAAATAGATTTTTATATACAGACAAATTATCATACCACATTAGGAGAAATAATTATCCTGACGTTTCAGATTTATTTATGGCCCTTAGGCATCTCAAATTGAGGCCAGGATAGGGTAGTGGAAAGGAAGGTAGTTGGCAGGGCCTAGTTAGTAGATACCATCCCGCATTTACCTCGTATGCTTGAGAAAAAACTGCGAAAACTTTCTTCAGGATGGTCGGCCGATGGTATCGAACCCAGGACATCCCGAATAAAAAGTCAACGCTTTTCCGGCCGTTCAGTTTGACATTGTATTTGCAAACAGAGTTTATCATGAAATCCCAAACATAATGATAGATTTTAACTTGTTTCACTCCGTCTGTATGTTCCCCACTACTAAATCAAAGGAAAATCGTTTGAATTAGAAACATTTGAGCTCAACAGACCAGACAGCACTCTGACAACTGATTCCTTACTCGGAATGGTGACATACTTCAAAAACCAATACCGCGATTACATGCTCCGCCATTCAGGATCAGAAACAGGAAGCGTATAACTGTATATACAAACCCAAACGTCCCCTTCACAATATTGCAGCCGTGCAGGAACGTCAAAAGAATGTCACGTGCAGTGTTGTGTTGACTTACCCTTACACAATCAGAATGAATGTCAGCACAATTATACTGTGCGTGAGTTTTCTCGGGGTACTCCCACTTTCTTCATTCCACCAATTCATCCCATCATCATCCATATGGCCTGATCCATAGTTGCCTAAAGGCCTTAAAAATAAAATTCAAATTCAGCACAATTATAAACGTTTAAAATTAATGTCACGTTATTCTAATCCAGGTTCTGATCATCACTGATGAAGCTATCCGGGAAATAGTGTTGTGATGTAAAGGTGATCTGTAGCAGTAAACCTAAACTTGTAAACTTGCAACTTCGATTTTCTCTTTCGCCTGATATTATTATTAACTATTAATTGTGAAAAGTGAATTTTCTGCAAAGATCAAAAGCTTTAACAAATTTCTGGTTACGTGATTTCGCTAAGTCACTACAATAAACTATTAGTGAGAAGATAATCACCATTTTCCTATTTTCTTTATCTTATGATGTTCAAATTCGTTAGTCACTGAGCCTAGAAACATGAAATAAACGTCGTTTGGAAGCCCTTACAAAGAGGAATGTAACATTTCAGTAGAACCTCCAACACCACCATCCTCTTCACTTTTTTGAAATGTCTCATTTTGCTAGGTGAAATAGATATACAAATAAATTCTCGTAATAACAAATGCAAACCTAGGTATATACCTCATTGAGGTCTTAATGTCGTATGTCTATCTTTCACCGCAAAAGTTGACATTCATAATGGAAAGAAAATAGGACCATTCAGTTGCCGTGCAAATGACTTATTCCTACATTTTAAGTTAATATTTTAAATAAATTTGATTGCGTTTCTTTATGAAATCTTGGGGAGGCGGAGCTGACCGGGTAGCTGTGCGGTTTACGGCGATAGGCCAACAACTCGAAGATCCCGGGTTCGAGTCCCGGCAGGGGTATGGATGTGGATTTTAATGGCTTAAGTGCGAATCGTGACGGCCCGAAGTCCAAAGTTACTAGACGGGCCCAAATAAAAAATAAAGTTTTTTGGGAGGCGAAATAGAGCTGAACTGGTACTAAAGTCCGAGCAATGTGATCCGAGATCCGGGTACCCGGTTCCAAAAGTTACCGGATCCAAGTGCCCAAGTCCGGGGAACGTGCAGGACAGTCCATAAGCTGAAAGTCTTCTACTGCAAGGGTAATGTCCTTTAGCTCAGCCGGAAATGGAAAGCCATTGTTGTCCATGTACAGGAACTAGGTCCGACTTGCATGATGACGTCTCTGTACACCTGGGCTGTGACGATACCGCAGTTAATGTACATGCGCCCAACATTATGCCTACCCATATCATCACTGCCGCCTTCATAGCTATCGTATTCGGACGTGGGATGGGCAGAATCTCCATCTGGGATACATCTGGAGTCACTATCGACTGATGCTCGATTCATCAGGAACATTACATGCCTCCATTGTATGGCTGGTAGTTTTCATCTAAGTTTTTAGATTTGTCTATTAACCTAATTAGATTTGACTCCTTATCTTTTCATTGAACGATGGTTGAGTCTAAGTATCGGACGTTCAGCTTTTGTTAAAGTGTGTTCCGAACCACACGTTGATTGGACTTCACTGATTTGGACCCGGGGCAACACGCACAGAAAACTTGCGTGATAATTCTGTTCTTACTAGTAGTTTTCTGAACTAAACGAGATTTTCAGTATTTTGGTCAGTGTATTATGTATATATATCTTCGATATACGTATATTCCAAGGCCCGTGAATACACTTGTTCTTTCTACCGTTAGAGGTCCTTTCATAACTCCCGTTTCTTCGCTGTCCGCGGAGGGCGTGATCCTCTGACGTCATAAGGGGTAGAAAGTTTCTTTCTTGTTTGCGTGAGACTTCAAATAACGGAGTAAAGCGGTATTAGTGTTGAAGTTCTGTCATCTGATTTAGTGGTGTTAATTATTTGTTACATTGATATATCAATTGCAGTCGGCTGCACTCTTGTATTAAAAAGTATGCCACATTGTGCTGTGAGTACGTGCAGCAGTTACAACGAAAAAAACAAAACAAAAAATCTGTCGTGCCCTAAATTGTTTATCACAGATTTGCGCGTGAAATTGAGTCCCGGAAAGCTTGGGTAGACAGATATTATTACCAAAGGGATAAATGTAACGTCGAAAATGTGCACCTTTTGACTCTTACGAACGGGATTTGAAGTCTAAACTTCTAGGAATTCCTTCGAAGACAAAACTGAAACGTGACGCGTTGCTTTCACTTTGTTTGCCCGTGTCGTATGTCAAAAATAGTGGTGTAGATAAACTGTCGTGCGAGTCGTGTAGAAGTTACGAGGAAAAAAAATATTGCAGGAGGTGAGTGAACATTTAAAATCACATACGCGAGTTAAAAGTCCACAAGAAATACTCTGTCTGTGCTGTCTTTCGTGTGTGCCACAGAAAGGGAGAAATTAGAACATAATCGCGAGATTAATACTCTTTCTGGAGAAATTCAGTGGTTAGCATCATCAGAAGTAGATTCATATCGTGCCCGAGTCTCTCCTCTAGAACTGAAATTGAAACAGTGGGAAAGGAAGTATAAAAGCATAACGAAAACAAAAAAAAAAGAAGTTTAGAAAATAAACAACAGAAGATCCTGCAGCGAATGGTCAACACAAAAGTTAAATCCGTACTCGGTAAAGTATTTACTCCGGGACAGATTGCAATGCTTCTAACTGGTAAGAAGAAACAAAGATGGCAACAGAAAGGTATTATCCCTGCATTAACCCAGCGTGCAATTTCTAAAAACTGTACACCTATCAAAGATCAGAGATAGGAATTACCCTGCCAAGCGTTGCAAGACTGCGGCGCTGGGCATAAAAGTTGCTATTTTCTCCTGGAATTTTGCCCCCCGTTGTAAACTTAATGAGGGAACAGTAAAATTTTGAAAGAATGATAACAATGTTAACTGTTCGATGAAATGAACGTCTATTCGCGAAATTGTTACAATTATGAAGATATGGTTTTGGGTCCATCCATACAGGATCCCCCAAGTAGCAATGATTCGCTGATTAATATCGGAATGGAAACAACCTGTTCATTATATCATCTGGTTTGGGCGGCACCAATCGAAAATACTGAATGAGATAAAAGTGAATTCTGAACAGCCTTATTTTTTACATCCTGCTTTTATATATATGTATATAGTGGGCTTAAGTGGAACGACAATCTGATACAGAAGCACATGATAGAAACTATTCTTGGGAATGATTCTAGTGAACTGAAACTTTGTTCTAAGCTGACTTGGGACCTCAACATAAAAAGTTGCTCGTATTATTTCGAGTAGCTGTAAAGTAATTTTTCTCTAAGGGTGTTTCCAAGAGAACTGATTACACACCCTTCTAGGAAGGGGTATGTATGTATATGGAGGGTGCTTGCATGATTAATTATATAGAAAGTCGATCCGTGTACAATCGTCCCCTCTGCTCACAGCATTTACGGAACCGGGTGGTTAAAAGCGCAGGAGACAATCAGAAGCTTGTAATAGTGAGTCATTATCGTGTGGGTTGTGCTGTGCGCATCATGGTTCCAAAGATCAACCGGTTTTGGAAGGGCTACGTAGTTAAATACTTTTCCACGCCGAACATTCGGAGTCTAAAATTCACAAACAGTGCAAAGAACATGGATGAGTATTGAGTTCGACAACCATCAAGAACATAATTGATCGACATAAAAAACAAGAGTTACCAGCAATTCAATCACCCACGTGCACTGCATTGACGCCGCCTGTGTTTCATAGGTTGCGTTGAGCGTCCCTCCAGAAAATCGCCAACGTATGGTGGCTACACGACTCCATGTGGCACAGTCAACTGTGAACCACAGCTTTTGTAACTTTAACAGTCGGCCTAAGTGCGGCCCACCGGTGTGAGATAAAGACAAAACAGCAGGCGCCTCTACGAACGCAATTTATCCGGGGAAAAGTGGAAGTATGGGTGTATTTGTCAGACTGTGGCAAAATTCGAGCCATCACTTATACTTCACGAGATGCAAAGTCCCGTCCCGAGTTCATCCTTCATTGCAAAGCAACTTTCTCGAAGGGATTCATGATTGTTGCGGGATCAGGGCAAGTTAACTACTCGTCACGTCCCTACAAACTGTAAAATCAACTCTGCCTTCTTTTAGCAAGATATCCTGACCCCAATTTATATAGACGACCTGCCTCGTTTGCATGGAAATGCCATCAACTAAGTCTCTATGTATATGGATAAGGCTTCATCCCATGCGTCTCATTCTACCCGTAACTTCCTGCAACAGATGGTGCATGACACCGGCATTCAGGCTATTCCATTTCACGATATACCAGTGAAGTCACCAGATGCCAGTCCTATAGATTTCTGCGGATTTGGCCTGCTGAAAAGGGTACTTTCATCTCGTCGTGTCACCACTCTCCGTGGCATGTGGAAAGCCTGTAAGGAGGAATGGCAGAGGATTCCATTCCTGTACTTCGTCGTAGCCTCCTACAATGGAAGTTACGATGCAAGACTATTGCCAAAACACATGGATCCCAACTGATGGTGGTCTCATGGATTTTCGTAAGGTAGTTCAAAATTGGACAGATGTACGCGGATCGACCTTCTGTACTATTCGCGTCCAAATGTAATTATTGTTATGGTAATGGACGGAAATTATTAATTTTCATCGGCCTGAGTCCGAGATGCGTAAAGGCCTTAAATAAATTCAGTTCTTAATTTGCGACCTTTACAAGCCTTAGTGCAGTGATTTCCAACTTGGTGTGCCGCGGCGTCGTGAATTGTTAAGTGTGCCTCAAAGCTTCTGGGACTGTGATTTTGATAGTTAAAGTAATTTAAATAATTTCACTCAATATTTATTTTTAAAAAAAGGAACAAGGCAGGCTCTGCGCTCGCAAGTTTCGTGTCAGGTCATATGATGGAACTGAGTAAAAAGTACGTTGAGAACCACTGCCTTATTGTATAGGTTTTTTTCCCTTAAAAAAATCTATTGCGGCCAAAGATCTTCACAGAAAAGTGACATCCTTCAGCGAGCACTTTTGCGGAGGTTAAGGATGTGGAAAACTGCAGCCAGGTCCTGATCTAGTGACCATCCGGATATTCGTCCGGTGAAATTGGGTGGGGGGAAATGTCAAGATGGTCGATAAGGACTTCAACGTGCGTGTCTTTCTCGTACCGATACGCAGTATGCGACCGTATCAACTGGCACACAGGAGGAGGAGGGGTACAGTTCATATTTGTAAATAAATTTAATCTGTCCATAGAAGAGAAAGGTAACGATCCTGTCCTTAACTCGATGTACACTCAGATTCGTAGAAATTGGTGGATGTTTACACTTTCTACGCGTAATAAGTTGCACAATATGACAGTAATGACCCAATATTAACGTTCACTTTGTTGCCTGCAACGTGTATTACTTCGGTTGGCATATTGTGAAATATCGGATTCAGAAAAAATATTCCATCCCAATCCTCGCCTCCGCAAGAGTACAGTTTTGACACTGACTTGATACAGATAAAGTAAAACCTGATCCAAATTGGTCGGCATGGTCAACCGTCTGTCTAATATCGATTACATAAGACGCGACCCTCTCCACTAGACCACAGTGGCTTTAAGACCATTTAATCGCAGATGACGTCTCAAGTGTAGATGAAATCAGATATTCCTGGCCATTGTGATCCAAGCCGGCGCGGACTTTGGATTGGCATTGGGTAGGTACGTTGGTTCGAACCCCACTGCCGATCATTCTGACTGAGGTTTTACTCAGTTCTACCAGATTAACGCCGGGATGGTACCTTAGAAAGTCCCTGGCCGATACCTACCCCATGCTGTTCTCAAAGATGCCAAAGGCTATAAATAAATTCGATGAAATCAGATATGCTTGCTTCATAAGCGTAAAAGTTGAAAGTAGACGAACTTAAAATTTATATTGGTTATTATATTTGAGGGTACATTTAAATGAGGTTCAATTGTGAGTGCAGTAGTCTGTTATAAACTAAACTTGGGTCGACCTCAGTAGCCGTGAGAACTACGGCGCTGGGGGCACGACATTTGTTAGGTTGCGGATTCGAAACCCTGCCTGGGGCATGGATTTTAAACTGCAGTGCACTCATATCAACGTGACGAGTCAGAGTCCCTAGTTACTAAAATGGCCCATATAAAATAAAGTTTTCTCTGAGTTTAGAGCCTATTGCCAGGTGACTTTCGTTCAACGCAACGACTCGCCATCACAAGTTATATGCAGTTTCGAAACTGGAATACTACTGAAACATAGGTACTGCAAATGAATTTGACAAGTAGAATGGAAGACTAAGTGCCGTTTTCTAACTACGAGAGAAGAAAAAAGAAAAATACTAGTTTTTTAAAATTTTATTTCCATATAAAACGACACTTCTCACCATTTATAAACACCCGATAGAAGGACTAAGCAATATATTTGGACTTTGATCCTTATATATGCTATAGGACTAACAACATATATTATTATCCTGTTAAAACGCAATTTTCACAAAAATGGCACTTTGTGCCTTATTTACTTCGTCTTCAATTAAATATAGTACAGTTCAGCTGTTGATTTTAATTTTATTTATGGCCTTTAGGCATCTAAGGCTCAGGCTGAGATAGGGGAGAGGAAAGGATGCGAGAAGGTGTCGGCCAGGGCCTAAGTTGAGGGTACCATCCCGGCATTTGCCTGGTGTGACAGGAAAAACTTCAGTCAGGATAGTCGGCCGCTGGGATCCGTTGTTGACCCAATACTTGGCAATCAATCAACGAATTATCTACGATATTGAAACTAACATTTCGGTGTTTTCAAACCTGTAACAATGTCCTGGAAGTGTTAAAGCAGTAGATATTGTCTGGAATAGAAAATTGGGTGGAGGGTTGTGCACAAAGAAAAATAAACGTTGAAGAAAATAAACAATATTGTTACAAAGGGAACATGTTTGTCTGGTCTATTCTAAATATACTTTAACATGGCATCCTACACGAATGCAAAGGTAAAACAAAAAACTGTAACGTTCATGTGTCAGCAAAAGACATCAGTAACTTGAGAAGGCTTTCTTTGACAGTAAACGTAAAACTTGACACGCTATTAGTAGAATTTTCTAACAATATTGTACTTTCATAACTCTTAACGCACTAAAAAACAAAATATCCGACGACCTGATTCAGTGAAACAATCTGCCTTTTTAATCTCTTTCTGTTAATTCAGCACAATCCGTAGCGCAAAAACGATCATAATCGAACACTTCCGAAATTAGCAGAACTTCAGACAGAAAATAGACTAAGATAAAATTTACTACATATGTATAGATTTAATTTTAAAATAAGAACGAAAGATCTAATTGGAACTGAATTATTCACCAGATATTATGGGTCTTAAACAATTCAATAAAAGATAACTGCTTGCATTGTTGTTAGATCCAATGTTGAGACCTTTGACCTCCCTCGAAAACACTGAAAGTTAAAAAAAAAAAGTTCAAATCGTTGCAAACAAATCAATGCACGTATGGACCAGTTATAATGAAAAAAAAATATCTGTACTGTCGTAATGTACCTGTATCTGTTAAAAATACATTGAATATCTTATTTCTGTGTAAAAGTCCACCAGAGCGTACGTTAAGTCCAAATCGATGAACGTAACTTTTAGACACCTTTTGTTTTAGATATTATTTTGAAGCTCTTGACTGCCAATGAATGAATTTTTATTCATATTTTCCAAACTTCGAATACATTAATTTTTGAAAAAATGCCGTAACCTCTCATCTAGATGTCAATGCATCATTGAAGACCAGGGAGGAAAAACAACCCGAGCCGTCTCAGGTCGTTATTGCGCAAAAGTCTTCATTTGCACCTCCAAGTTTTCATGAGTATTTTAGTGTTTGTTTCATTCTGATATCTGTTAAATTCGATTAGTTATGCAGGTGTGTTTAGCGTCCTGTATCCCAGCTGTCTTATGCTCGCGCCGTCAGATGACTTTATTGTGTGATACTGTTGATTAGGTTGTGGTATAGCTCGTACATCGTATGAGTTAATATTGTGTTTTACGAGGTGTTGACTTGTCGACAGTCCCTGGTACTGTCAAACGAATGCCTAGGAATGTATTGAAAGCTGCAAAAGAAAAGGACTTGGGAAGTTTATTTTGTGCACTGACCCCTGAGGACTGCAAATGGTTTGAAAATGTCATAGAAAAGCCAAAACAAGGAGATTCAGAGGTAATCAAATATTCAGACGGTGAGATAGAGGAGGAGTCAGACTGTGAAGCTTATGAATTTCATGAAGATGATTAAGTAGGGTTAAAGAGGACATGGCATTGATGTCAGAAGTTACTTACTTACTTTTACTTATTTTGTTTCATTTACTGTTTTAATATTTCATGTTGAATTCAACTTATTTTCAACTTATTATCTTCTGAAGTGTTCTAATACATTATAAAATATATACACAAACGTTTACATATTTTTTTATCTCAAATATTTCAGTAACCCTTATATTACAGGGCATTTTATGGAAAAACGACCTCTGACACTACCTGTTCATATGTTGTATAATGTTTAAAGTACCAAATTATATTCAATTTATGGAGTATATATCTAAAGGATATGTACTTTTAAGTTATATTCGTAATTTTATTTATTACGTAATATATTTTTCAGGGACACAAACTTCATATTTCGAATGTGTTTTCCTCAAAACTCAATTTTTAGACTCGGGGTCGTTTTTCCACCCAACTCCTCAATTATTGAAATGCAAGTTTTATTCAGGAATATTAAGACAATAACTGATAATGCTTGATGTGAAATTTTAGTAATAGTTTATTCGTTTTTCATATTTATTCACAATATTACAACTTTTCTATGTTTTACGTTCAAAACATAAAAAAATGGCATATCACGTGTATTTCTGTGTAGTTATCTTCAATACAAGAATTCCAAGAAAACTTCACTTACAATAAGATCTTATTTATGATACATTACATAGTATTTTGAATTATACAATATTCACTCGGCTTTGCACTTCAGTGATTATGATCTGGAAAAAAAAAGAAAAAAGAAACTTATTTGATATCTACTTTTGAATACAAAATTATAAGTATTCAACTCTTAATTGTGCTTGTACACTGACACCGTAATTCATAGAGTATTCGGTGGCTGTGCATCGTTTGACGCTGTTCCCTCCAACCGAATGAGCGTACCGCGTAACATAACATTTGTAGACTTAAGTTGTGATCTCAGGAGTATTCATAGTCAACATAATTTAAATAGTCCCTAATCTGAATTACTGATTTCGTCATATCCATATAATTGTTGAACAAAGCGAATCGCGTCTCAAGTCTAGTCAAACGCTGTACAGTGAGACTAATCTACAAAAATGTAACTGACCAATTGAGAGACAGCATAACTTACGCTGACTTCGTAATATTTCTATGACAGATCAACTAGAGATCGAAATATGACGACAGATTGCATTATTATATAAATAGCTGCTCTCTGCATAATCCAGTGTAATTCCATATAGACTTCAATTCAAGTGCTAGAAGTCATATGTTAAATGATCCACACTAAAATATGCATATTCTCAACTACGATAAAGCCTGATAATTGTCCACGCATAATAATGCATAGATTAATCTTGTAGTGGTATCATTTCTGCAATTGCGAACAGTCAATAAAGCGCCCATTTTCTTTTTTAATTTATTTTCGTGTATTATCTAATGATAAAATGCTAATCTAATGTCCCGTAAAACCGTTGGTCTACGTAGGTTAATGTCCTCGACGAATGGGATACTAGGTGTCGGAAGTGCTGAGGACTCGGGATTCCTCTAGCGTCAGTATATCATATCAGTGATAACCACACATCATAGACAGCTCAGTGGGTGTCGAAGGGCTTTGTATGCATTTGGCCGTCGACGCTTGTTCTTTATCGTTGTAAAGAGCAGCAACATTGGCACTAATCACGCTCTTGAAGCATAAAATACACCACGAACGTATGCACCAGGTCAATATAGTGTTCCTTAGTTGCATCCGGTGAGGACACAAGTGGTTCAGAGCCCACGTTAAACTAAATGTCCCGTCCTTAGGACATCATCTTCATCTGATGGAAAGCAATAGCAAACCACCATCGGTTCACCTTGCCCAGGAACCTTCGAGTCAGAACCTGCCTTCAGGGCAAATCACCCATCATAATTATGTGAACAGATACCAGTGGTGGCTCTTGATCTCAAAACCAAGCGAATTTTCAGTCACACCAGACAAATACTAGTATGTCGCCTTCAACTAAGGCCTTGGTTGACTCTACCCTATTTGGCTTGAGCCATAGACACCTAAATGCCTCAAATTTAAAAGCAGGTGAAGTGCTACCAAGACACACCACGATATTATACCGTTTATTAAGCGTTGTCCTGGATTTCCAGGCTTTAGCTGGATTACCCGTAATAGATCGGATGCTGCGCTGAGCAATATTTTGAACCTTCATTGACTGTATCACCAAGTTTTCCTTGACTTCAGCTGACAACCATATATTCATAACATGGTTAGCAACATGGCCGCTCCTTATCACCGCTTCTCTCTGTCCTTTTGCAATCCTGTTATGTAACCACGCCTTCGGC
>JAGDQP010025671.1:1080-26695 GCA_022664845.1 Lepisma saccharinum
ATCTAGGTGCAATTTGCCCGTGTCAACATAGCGGAGATAGTAAATTTCACGACTGTAACTAATTTTTAAAACTAAAAAGTTTCAACACATTGTCAAGGGACAAACAATCGGTTTTGAACAATTATGCGTTCAACGAGTTGAATTTCCTTCCTGCTCTTAAATCTTAATTGTAACCATCTGTTATCCGTTAGCTAACTCATTATTTTAATGCTTTTATTTCCCGGGTTATTCAGTAATTTCTATGAGAGTATTGTATTGTTGGTTCTAAAACCGGGATCAATGTGAGTCTAAACACTTTAACAATCTGAACAAATAATAGCAATTTCTACGCCGTCCATTCGTGAGTACATGTCGTTGCTACGATAACGGATTTACAAGATTTGATCGCAATTCTGTCAGCAATGTGAGATATATTAACTAAATTCAGTTAGGTCTAGGAATTCCTGTTATAACTATTTAATAAATTTCTAGCTTGTACGGAAATTACTTTCGTTCTACATTGTTTTAATACTGGTACCATATATTTTTAATACTGGAAACATCAAAGCCATATACATACCTAATGTAATATTAATACTTTTTGTAATGTCATTGTGATTCGCATTATAGTATTTTTCAAGTTTTTATAGGGCAACAATATTTTCTAATCCTTGAGTAACCTCACTGTATAAATAAAATTTGTATACTTTGTACTATTTGAATTGAAGATAAAACACACAGGACACACATCAGGTGAGGATATTTAAATAACAATAATATTTAAATATATTTACTGATAATGATACATTAAATCATATATCAAAGCAAACCGCAGCAAATATCTTCTAATTTTTTGTTTATAAACTAAACCAGTATTGTGGAGATTCCAATAATCACATGCATTTCTGATTGACGAATACTCTACAAATTGCTTCTAATAAGTATATGAATTTTAATAGATAAAAATCACATTTAATAACATTAATATAAAATTTCATTACTTTTTGAGCGCCTCCCATAGAGCAAAGTAAGTTATTTATGATCAATTTTGTTTACTTCAAGCAGTAGATTTTAACACCCGGCAAGTCAAATATGCGAAGAATGTGAATGGAATGTGACACTTAAATTAATGAATATTATTTAATAATGCTTGAACACAGATAGCTTTTTCTGATTCTAGCTGTACATGTGTTTCCCAGTAACATTAAAGAAAAATAATTCTCAGTATACCATCCTGATCTAGATTTCCTTCGAATAAGTTCTCATCAGCCAAATTGTGATCCATAAATATAATCAAGTTGCGAAGGCCACGTGTTGAGATAGTCGAGGTGATCTATATCCTTTAAAGTATCTAACTTGAAAAATCGAAGCTTCAACTCTGGAATCAAATGGAACAAGCATCTTGTTTGGACAGTCAAACGATCGTTGACAGGCTTTTCTCTCATTCTCTTAAAACTTAATTCTGTCTCTTTAATATTTGTTAATTAAGTGAAGATTCTCATGCACTAAAATTTTCTGGTTTAATTAG
Source organism: Lepisma saccharinum (assembly GCA_022664845.1). Classification (NCBI taxonomy): domain Eukaryota; kingdom Metazoa; phylum Arthropoda; class Insecta; order Zygentoma; family Lepismatidae; genus Lepisma; species Lepisma saccharinum. Next base: position 2,588 of record JAGDQP010025671.1, read on the forward strand.
GAATTTTTCTGAGAAATTTATTGGTTTAATGCATGGAATTGAAAAATTTATGAAACCTGCTAACTCCTTTAATATCGAAAAATTTAGCTATGTGCATGCCGTTCAATAATGGATATATTACCTTACGCCCAAAGCGTAATTACTATGCGCTCACACTATAATGCATAGGTAAAGCAATATTTTGATAAATCAACTACATAAACCTGCGTAATGTATTTATACAAATTTGTTTTCCATTCCATTGTTTATAATTTTTAGGAATAATTTATAGGTAGAGTTTTTTTATTGTAAGCTATTTTCTAAATCAATTCTTGACACACTTCGCCGTTTGATGTGAAAGCGAACATACTTCAGAAGTCCTTTGTGAAAGAAATCATTGAGAAATAAAAAATATTTAAAAACCACATCCAAACCCATAAAATGTATTTGTTCCTAAATTAAGTTTGCAATGTGCAGATCAAAATAATCACAAGCACTGTAGGTCATGAAAACGCCAACCAATATGCACTATCCATGCACCATCGCATCCAGTAATACGAGATTTCTTTAATTAAATTCAATAGTGTCTAGGACTTTCGGATTTAACTATTTAATAAATTCCTAGCATACACGAAATTACTTTCGCTCTATGTAGTTTTAATAAAGGTATCATTTAGGAAAATTCAACGGCATACGCATACGTAATATAATAATATTATTATTTTTTGCAATGTCATTCAGAATAGTATTAAGGTATTTTTCAATGGACATTTCCGGTAGTATTTTTTATTGCAATAAAACATTCTTCTATTAAAGCAGACTACGAAAAACATTTTCTTTTCTTTCTGAGATGAATCTATCAAAGAGTTATAAAGACTTGCTTCAAGAGAGTCTTAGCATTGCGCTTAATCGGCCGCCGCCATGTTTTGACGTAATCGGTCTTCCGACTGCTTTTCATTGACATACAAATGGTATTTGATTTGTTAGTATTGTTAAAAAGAGATCGCAAAAATGGATCGAAAGAAATAGCATAAGTTGTGAATATCGTTTCTGTATGCCTTAACACGTCATTTAGTTCGTTTTATTCATTTAAAATTGATTTTTACTTTTAATACTTTTTAAGATATTGATATAGTTTGGTAGCTTCAACACTAATTTATATCAGCTCTTTTTTTTAAATTTTCATGATTAAATCATAAGATGTCTTCTAATAATGCTCTTTAGAACTCTTGTATTTAAAAAGAATTGCCTGTTTTTTCTGTAAAAAATGTGGGTTTTTACATCCGACAATCGTATACTTTTTTAATGAATGCTAGTGAAGTATTTTTCAAGAGCTTAAAAGCACATGAATAATAATAGTGCTCGTTACTTCAATCTGCTAACAATTTAACTTACTTATAGGCCTTGAATATATTGAATAGTTTTAATATGTCATTGTATAAAATAATAATAAAAGCATGTAAGAAACAAAAACGTAAATTGAAACTTTCACATTGAAGTTACTCTTGCGTTTCGTGAAGTAAAATAAAACACGGTCATTGATAGGGTTCGAACAGATTTAAGTGAAAGTATAAAAAATTAAAAGTTGCATGCGCTAACCAACTGAGCTAAATTTGCAAGATATCAACAGTTGCACGAACAAGCGATAAGAAGAACATTGCAAGTTAAGACTGCCCCTGTCTATGTTTCGAGCAACTTTTGTTATTAAAAACTTGTTTTGGTGTTTAAACTTATTGAAGTGTGTTCTGCAGATTTGTACATTAATTATTTCGTTAAGTGATGAAGTAAATGTTCTTTCTCTTTTTTGTCTTTTTGTCTTCAAACTTCTGAATAAGGAACGTAACATAGGGAGAAACATATAGCTACGGAAATACAACAGATTGATTACGTCAAACCAATCAGAGGTTAATTTTCGTTGTATGACGTAGGAGATTCAATTCTCAGTATTTCATGCTATATTTCTACGTAACGGAAAACTGAAATTTATCGTTGAGTAACGTATATGTCTAAATAAATGTTGTATATTTTGTACTATAGAATTGAAGGTAAAGCATGCAGAACATACATCAGACGGGGATTTTTAAATAACTCTAAAATTTAAATATATTCGCCGAAAAAGATATATTAAATCATAAATCAAAGCAAACCACAGCTAATATCTTCATTTTTGGTTTATAAATTAGGTGCGTATTGTGGAGATTCCAATAGTCATATGCAATTCAGATTGAAGAATATTATAAAAATTGTTTCCAATATGTATATCAGTTTTATTGAATAAAAATATCTTTTAATCATATTAATATAAAATTTCGTTGCTTTTTCTGCGCCTCCCACAGAGGAAAGTAAGTTATATATGATCAATTTTGTTTACTTCAAGTACTAGATTTTAATACTCGCCAAGTTATACGAAAAATGTGAATGGAATGTGACACTTAAATTAATGAATATTATTTAATAATGTTTGCACACAGATTACTTTTTTTGCGTCTAGCTGTAAATGTGTTTCTCAATAACATTAAAGAAAAATAATTCGCAGTGTACCATCCTGATCTAGACTTCCTTCGAGTAAGTTCCTACGAGGCAAATTGAGATCCATAAATATAATCAAGGTTGGAAGGTCACGTGTTGAGATGGTCGGGGTGATGTATTCCTCTGTAGTAATTAACTTGAAAAATCGAAGTTGCAACTTTTGAATTACAAGGGAGAATCATCTGTGTTTGGACAGTCAAACAAGAAGCGAGATCCTTTTCTCTCATTCTCTTAAAACTTAATTCTATATGTTTATTACTTGTAAGTTAAGATTCTCATGCACTTAATCTATCTGGTTTAATCAGTAATATTTCTGATAACTTTATAAATTTGGTGCATGAAATTAAAAGATATATGAAACCTACACACTCTTTTAATATCGAAAAATTTCACTATGTGCATGTTTCATTCGTGGATTTATATCCTTATGCCGATAGCGTAATTGCTAAATTTCATCTCCATACTATGTTTCTGGTACGTGCTTTTCTCTAATTTAAATTGAGACATATCAAGGAATTTCAATTTTATTGGTTAATAAATTAGTGTATTACATGAAAAGTGCTTTCACGCTATAATATTTATGAAAAGTAAACTTTTTGGTAAAATCAAAGTCTTAAACCCAAGTTATGTATTTATACAAATTATATTTCTCATTTCATCGATCACAGCTTGCTTTTTGAAATTATGTATCGGAAAAGAGGATTTGTTTCTTATTCTAGAGAGAAGCCATTCACTAAGGGCTAGTTTTTCATTGTCTGGTTAAAGTACAGGTTAGCTAGTAACTAACAGTTAAACTCTAACTGGTGGTTTACCCGTTTTTCAATGTCTAGTAATGCATAACCAACAGTTAAACTGAGCAAACTGGTAGTTAAATTAACCCGTACTTCTACCTCCAGTTAACGCGCTAACTGGAGGTTTTAAAAAAGTTTGGCAATTTCCACGTGTGAAAGATGTTGCATATGATTTGAGATTCATCCTTTTCCGATCAAGAGGATGATAGAATTGTATTAGAACACATAAAGAAAACATCACAGTTCTTCTACCCAACTTTTTAACATCTTTTTTTATTTTTCCTAAATTCAGATTCAGTTAGGAGCGGTACGAAACATTTTGTTTTGTGCTGGCTGGAGCATGAAGTCAGTTTGTGTTTGCACTAACTCAAAATGTAAAAGTTACAAGAATGATGGAAGTGTGTGGTGTTGAAACGCGATGTTTACTTTTGGAGCTGCAAAATTTACAGAAGAAATGTAATATTTTCAATTTGTGTGTAAGCATTGAAACGGAAAATATAATGAAGCTTGTAGTGATGCAAATGTGAAAAAGCAAAAACAGTGTCTGGGAGTTTATTTGATTTCGAGTTGAGAGTGCACATTGAGTGAATGTTAAAAGGCAGGTGCATCGCGTATAATGAAAACCTGTTGTAAGGTAACTTTAACTGCCTTTGCTACTCGACATGTGTCCGTGACTTTTCTATCAAAATACGTGTCATTCATAACATGAAGTATGAATATTAAGTAGGTCGTTAGTATTCTTGCGCATGCCGCCATATTTGTATGTGATGATCAACATGAGTACTTATTTAACAAAATAATAATAACACATGATATTTAGAAACGCTTTTTGGATTTCTAGTTGTAGCTAGATGTTATGTGTGAATTATTTACAAAAGATTGAGTGGTGCTGAACGTGTACATGTATCAGTAGTTGACGGAAGCTGTGATCTCGAAAGTAAAGAATATCCATATGATTGTGAGACAAACTCATAATATTCCCCAAACGATAATGATAATAGAAAAAGATCATCTTTACTTGATGACTGGAAGCTTCCTCAAGTTATTGACCCATGTGTACAAACTATACCACTCATTCCCTTGCAAATAATTATTACTGACGCTTCTATAAACTCCTAGTGCCAGAAATACGAAAAGTGTCACGAAAAGCTGTGTCATTATTATTTCGTAAAATACTCAATCCAGTTGGTCAACATACATACATGGCGGCGTGTGAATACTAATAGCGACACTTCGATTTATGAATGACACTACTTTTCTACGAAAAATCATGTACGTGTCGAGTGAGTGAATACGATTATTTAAAGTCAGGTTACAAAATTGTGTTCATTATACGCGATGCGCATGACGTTTGTCATATACTCCATGTGCTGATTCCCAACACGCAACCACATAAACAGTCCCAACTATTTTGCTCTCATTTCATACTTCCATGACTCGAAGTTTCGGTAAATTTTGCAATTCAACACTTCCACTCACGTTGGAAATCTTACGTTTGTGCTGCAAATTTTACATCTTTTTGTGGGTCATTAAGTAAAGAGTACCCAGCAAATAATAAAGCTCATGGAAACAAGATGATTAAATATCCCTTTACCCCACTTCGTGAATTATTTACAAGGGAATGAGTAGTGTAGAACGTACACATTGATCAGTAGTTGGCGGACGCAGGGGTTCCAAAAGTGAAGTTTATCCATATGATTATGAAGCAAACATAATATTAATAAAATGATAATGAAAAACAATAATAAAATTATTAAACGTTACCCTACTTTTCACCTTACCATATCCCTTTTTCCTTGCGAGAGTACTAGTTGCGGGTAACAAAAAAAAAGTTTAAACATTCATATTCAATTTCATGAAGTACATGAACTTCGCTGACTACCTGTTGTGTGTTTTTTTATAATTACTGTGAAGTATATAAATACAGAGATTCTGTTAGACCACCCAATGTGTAACCCCCGAAAATTCTTGAGTGCAACCTTAATTTTTTTACAATTAAAAATAAATAGGAACTGCAAAACTCTGTTTACAAGCTCTAATTTTGGCTATACCCTCCCAAACTGAAAATCTTAATTACTTTACTAGTTGCAACCGAGCGAAATAAAACGCATCCAAAACAGAAGAAATTTGTTCTCTGTCTATGAATTCTTTCATGAAAAAATCATTAATTTCAATTACCGTATTTCTTGCTTGTCATTGCTTGAAATCGCGCTCATGTTCTTCGAACTACCTGTTAAGTTCCGCTTTATTTTACTTTATGGGCCGCAAAAAACGTAAAATTTACACGAGAAATGTAACATTCCTAACGTGCCTAGAGGTGTTCAAATCTTAAATGTAAGTTTTGAAATGAAGGTGTAAAATGAGAGAGAAATAGGGAAAGGTGCTAGGGACTATTTAGTTTCTTCCGCGTTGGGGGTTAATACATGGATTTTTTAGAACCCCATGTACATCGTGTATAATAAAAAGTATCGAACTGGACTTCAACTAACTACTGGCCCGAGATACTGTCCGTGTTTTTTGTGGCAAAATACGTGTAATTCAGAAGAGGAAGTTTCGCCATAACTCCTCGCTTGGCTATGCTTATTATATGTTGATGAACTTCATATTAATGAAATGATAATAGCATACAGCTTTTCGTAGCACTTTGTGGAAGCTGAGTTGCCGGTAGGTGTTTATAGAAGTATGTGTGGTAATTGTTTGCAAGGAAATAAAGCATATAGAGCCTTACATATAGCACGGAAGCTGCGCCCATAACTTGGAGTTTATCTATTTTTCCAGAGTGTATAAGGATATGCGGGCCAGCGATCTAAAACCGTCACGCCTACGTAAATAATAAACTTTGTAAACTTAATTTTGTACGGGCGGTTTTTAGTAACTGAATTCGGTCCGTCACGATTATGAATGCGATGCTAATTAAAATTCCGATCCATTCGAATCCGGGACCTTCGAGTCGCTTACGTAGCCCCCCAACCCACACTGCAACCAGGTCTGCGTCACATATACGTATTTTTTAGATAGTAACTCAACTCTTTACATATGTGTGTTTACTACCTTATTTCTTTATTCCACAAATCTCTTAATGCAATCAAACATTCATATTTCTTACCTCAGAAACTAGCGAATTTGATGCGTATTTTGTTTAAAACTTACTGTGCTATCCTCTATTCTACTGTTCTCATAATTCCTGAACAACTTCCTAGATGGCGAAATAGCAGAAATCCATTGCCAACCGTCACACTGTTCCCACTAACCAAAAGTTAAGTAACCACCAGTTAAAAAGCAAATGAAAAACGGATATTAAAGTTAGAGTTCAGGTTAACTTTAACTATCAGTTAGTTAACTGGAAAGATAACTGGACAATGAAAAACTAGCCCTAAGGGACTAGTCCTAAAACAAAAAAACACACTTAAGTTTGCATATTTATAAATGGCAAATATACTTAAGTACACTTTCCAATAATGAGTTATTAAAATAATAAATTAAAACAAACAACAACCAATCCCATAAAGATTATACGTTTATGAATTAATGTTTATTGTTCAGATTCCAATTACCATATGGAAATTGGTTTTAAGAAATTTGAAATAGCGTTTCTCATATTTGGTTGATTATATAGGACATAAATCACTTTTATATATATTAACATACATTTTTGTTACCTCTTTGAACACCTTCCGCTGAGCAAAGTAAATTATGAATGATCTCTTTTGTTTACTTAATGCACTGGATTTTCAGAAATTAGCAGCTTAAATACTCGCAAGGTGTTAATGGAATGTCACACTTAAATGAATGAATCTTGTTTTGAAAGTACTTGAACAGAGATTTCTGTTTATTGTTTGTTTGTTAGGTGAAGTCGGCACATATTTGAAGCTTACACACTCTTCCAATATCGAAAAGATTTCTGTTTGCGTGCCGGTCATTTGAGGATCCACATTTTTATCCCAGAGTGGAGTTACCAAATTTAATCTCCATACTATGTTTCTAGTACGTGCTTTTTATGCATTTAATTGATACGAATTTCAACTTTAATTTGTTTATACAGTACTATAATATACGAAAAGTGCTTTCACACTATAATATCTACGTAAGGCAATATTTTCGACAATCAACTGCATATACACACTAATGTATTTATACAAATTAGTTTTGATTGGCATTGATTATAGCTTATTTTTTTAGGAATTAATTATGGGGTAAAAAGCGGGGAAGATATTTTCTAAAACAATTGTAGTAGGTAAGAATCGCAACGCTAAATTGAGTTGGGAGTTACTGCGAGTGTAAAAGTTTTCCACCACTGTAGATTCATTCTTTGGGTCATATACACTAACAATGGAAGGGGGCCAAACTGGCGTTCCAGTAGATCGATAGTTATGACGTCATCAACATGGCCGCCCGTAAAATTTCCAATATAATTTTAAACGCTTATAATTTCACACAAAAGAGAGGTAAAACCGTCGTTTTGTCCCAACGTAAAGCAAATTAACTGCAAATTATACACAATCAGTTGTAGCATCTGTATATGGTGCCATGTTTGAGATATATTGAAGCAAACTTGAGAAAAGTATTCTTTTGGCACTCGTTTTTAATTTTAAATCTGAATAATTCCTTAATTATCAAGCATTCTAAAAATATTGTAGTTACCAAAAATGTACATCTTATTATGGTTTATAAAACCGTACCAATATATTAGCTGTATCATTTCATATAAGGTAGTTATGTGATTTTATATGATACATGGTGTTGCGGCTTCGGAGCTGTAATTTATAGATATGTTATACTTGTATCATTAAATAAGAATTAAAGATGCTCCACCACTGCAGATTTAGTCTTTAGGTCACCAAGTTAATAATATAGGGTAGGAAAAGCTACATTCTAATAGACCGAAACTTATGACCTCATCAATTTGGCCACCCATAAATATTCTAGTAAAAATATTTAAAACTGTAAAAACTTCTCACAGAAAGAAGATATACTAGTATTCTTTGCACCAAAGTAAAGCAAATTAATTGTAAATTATACAAAATTAATGAAAATATTATTTTTAATTTTAGAGGAAACTAAATTTAGTTTAATTTTGCGTTACAACGTTAGCGAACTACGTTTGTGATCTGACAAAGCCACACCACGTCGGTCAGGAGAATAGAATGGGCGGCAAAATTTTGCCCGGTTGTATTATGGAAGAACATCAAACTGAAGGTCTTCAACGTGGTTTAGTGATTCCTTTAAGTGTTCTACGTTCTGATTTTTAACATGGTAAGATATATGGTTTTTATATCTCCGTAATTTGATGTACGTATTTATGTATATTGTGTGTCCTTTATTAATCTGATGTAATTTCAGTCATTTACATATTTATTGCGTTATTAGCTTGTATTGCTTCCTTTGTTCCGTGCTAGGTACCAGAATCTTATTATCTGAGATGTATTTGTGACTATTAATATATTGGTGTTTAATTGGATTGTTAATATTCTATTATATCTTTCATTCTGACTGCGTAGTGGGAAGACTAAGATTTTTCTCCATGTAGTAAGTACGTCAGTAGGCAACTAAAGTTACCATCAGCGAAAAAAATGTTACGAAGCGAAGGAAGCTATAAGAAATATTCCTTAATCTATGGATATACTGTCAGTAAAATCAAAACTATTGTGCTGCTATCTGTTGACAGAATGTTAGGGACAAGCTTCAATTTCATTACAAATGCTCATTTAATTCTTATTTATTATGAACTGAATTAGAATCCATCTTCATTATATTTAACTATGCGAACTGACTCTGCATTTAGTACAGCCCAGAAGTTCTTTTGTGCAGAATACTAGGCTGAAATAAAATTTCTTCTATTAAGCAAGTAAGCACAAACTTTGTGTTGATATTCCCTTTCCTTTCATAGGTCAAATTAACCATGTGTCACTAGGGTCGCTAGGATCACAAGTATACGCAAAAGTACCACAGTCTCTGAGCGTTACTTTTACCATGTTACTCTTTTCTTTAGAATGTATCAAATTTGCCATCTAAATGAAGTTGTAACCATGTCTTCTACAATGAAAAAGAATGTGCAAAGAGATATGTTTGTTGGGCGAGTGGTAGAACCGACAGATTGATCGTTGTTTTTATCTATAATAATAAAACATTAATAAATATAGATTTTTATTTTCACTACAACTGGCAATCTTGTTGTTTCCGAAAATAGAAATATTATGTTAGCAAGCAAGTATCCAGGAACTTATTTTATGGAATGTCAAGCATTTTTGGGAAGAGTTCAAATTCAGTATGAATTTAAATAATATATAAAATGTCTAAAATTTCGCCTAAAATTATATTTAACTCACAAAATAACGATGGGGTCACTTCTTTGATCCCAGCTGCCGCCAAGTGGACTTTGTGGTGGACAAACACCGTGTGAATTGATTTTCTTGGGGTTCTTCTCACGGACACTTTCTTCATTCCATCATTATCGTCCATCTCATTATCACTGTCTCCGGAAGCCTCGGTGCCTAATGGTGCGACATTAAACTAAAAAAAAAGGAACTTTAGTGGTGGATCACTCCCCCTGAACACATTTATGTTAATGTTAGACGAAATTTAGAATAATCTACTAATCCGAAGGCTTTGAAGCCTGCTTTTATTTTGGTTGATTCTAAATATAGATTGTGATGTATGTATTTTGTGGAGAGAACCGAGGAAAAGCGATTTCATTATAAAGTTAAAATTGAATTTTCATATTGCATTACAGGATGTTGCTGTAACGGATTACGAACGGTGTATTATTTGCCAAAAAAGCACAACTAAGGATCTCCGAAGTGTGACCTCTAGTCGCGACGAGTCTGCTGTTATTGAAATATATAATAACTTCATTGAGAACTGGGAACAATCTCGAAATGCTGGTGTAACAGTACGAGTATCACTGCCGTTATCAGAAGCAACTGTTGATAACTTAATAGGCAAGAAAGCTAAATGGCACAAGAAACGCAGGCGTAAGCTTCGTCCTGATAAACTAGAACGCCAGCTGAAGAAACCACAGAACAGAAAAGCTGAGTCGCCGCATTCATGTTCAAGTGAGAGTTTTTATTGAAAGTGCATCCCAAACCCCAAGGACAATTAGGAGCAGAAGGAGAAAACTTACAAAAACCTTAGATTTATGCAGGTTTTGCAGGAAACAAGAAAAAGAAAAAGTGTTCTGCACTCTTTTCAGAAATTAGAGCTTACAGAACACCTTAGAGAAAAAGCAGTAGTGTTGAAGGATGATAATGTGTTATTGCAGCTCTCCTCGGGTGATGCCGTAGCTAACGAATTGAATTATCACACAAATTGCTTTATTAGCTTTAATCGTCGTTTTGAACAGTTTCGATCGACAAAGGATGATCGCGAATCTAATGATACTAGTGAGCAAAGTAAGTTAGTGGAAGAAGATCTTGGTATTGTAGAAGAATATCTTAGTTCTGGCGGAAGATACTTTCCCCTTGAGGTTCTTTATGATGAAATGAGTAGAAAAGCTCAAGAAAATAACGTACCCTTGATGAATCGTACTAGGCTGAAAACTGCAATTTTACAACGTTTTCCTTTAATTCTTAAAGACGAAGTAGATTTTCGAAACGGGATAGTTTTAGTATCCACTGAAGTAATGAGTGGCATTGTTTCAACATCTGCGGTGTCCATATCTCCATCAGAAGACTATCGTATTCTTTCAAAGGCTGCTCTCATTTGCCGACGCGAAATGTTAAAAATAAGCTACGATTTTCAAAATGACGGATTTCCTCCTGACTGCCAGAAAAAGTATGTTTCCGATCATCTTAAATTTCTTATCGGTCTTATAATGCATGGGCCTTCTTATGAGGGTCACAAGGAAAATGATCAGAGTACCCTCTCTTCGTCTCAACTCATCACCTACAATACACAGATGCACCGAACTCAATAAACCCATTTGCTTACATATCTCGGTCTTCTCATTCACTCAAAGTTCAAACGTTCTTATCTGGTAAATGAATTACATCGCCTAGACCTTTCAATGAACTACAATAGAGTAAAGTATCTGGAGCGAAAAATGGGTGATTCTGTACTACAACTGTTCAACACTGAGGGTGTTGTAGTGTATTTTTCTGATTCAAAATTATGTTGGGAGGAAAAATGGCTACCGCGAAATACTTTCCTATATAAAACCTTGATAGGATGACTCCTCATATAAATCCAGCTCGAAAACTTACGATACCATGAAGAGTTTTCGTAAAGATCTAATGTTAAAAGGTTCTAATTGGTTGAAATGTAACCTGGTGATTGGTGCATGAAATCGAGACAAGAAGGTGAAAGGAGGCACAAGCCATGCTTGGGTTTATGTGCGAGTTTGGTTGAATATCTTGGTATGAGAGGACTCTGTGTTAAGTTATATTGGTATGAGAGAACTTTGTGTTAAGTTTTTCCGACTAAAGTTAAAGTATACAGGAATTGTGAAGTTTCGAAGTGGAAAAGAAACACTGGATTTTCTGAAAAGTGGTGAAATTGTTTCTCGTAACTGATTAATATCAGGAGATATTGTGTATAAATAGAAATAACGTTTTTATTTGTGAATACACATACGAATCCATTTTCATGATTTTGTGGAACGGTAATTCCTGGTTAACAAGAACGAAAGGAAAAGTGTGAAATGAGGATAGTGAGGGAAAATCCTTACAGTAAAATTGTTCTGGAAAATAACAGTGAAGTTTCTGTGAATGATTGTCCTTTTTATGGAAATACTAAAATACCATATTTAGCGAAACATGCAGTATCCTTTTTAAATAAGAGGTCGTATCCTTTGGAAATATAGTTCGAATAAAATTTGGTGTGATCTAATTTTATTTGGAATGGTTCATGATAGTTTACGAATTAAATAAAAGAAAACGGAAAAGGATGTTTTGAATATTTTGTCTAATGACAAGGTATGTATTTAAGTTATTTATTTGATTTGATCATAGAAAATTTCTTGTCTTGGATAGTTAAATTTTTCTTTGTCTGGATAATCAAATACTCTTCTTTCTTCAGAAAAGGTGAAAATATTAACAGGTTGTTTTTGTTAATGGATGAATTGTTCTTTGATAATTATTTTACTCCTGGGGTCAGGAATGTTGCCCAGGAACGTGATTGTCTATTTTTGTTGTGATTTTCTGATATTCACGAAAAGAAGAAATTTCAGAAATAAAAGTTTTATTTTAATTTTTAAAATAATTCACATGTTTTCTTTTGAGTTAAAACTTCATGAACACCCTATATTTGTTACATCGAGGTTGGGTATTTTATTTAGGTGTTTCCAGAGAGGCCTACTTAAGGAGACTTTTGTACCAGGTAATTGGTTAATAAGTGATCAATTATCCCACGGAATATATGATGAGGATATTGCTAAAAGACAATATGCTTCATACTAAAATTCTGTTATCCTCTACGTCCATATTCCTGATAACGAGAATTTTTGGTGATGTCTTAAAATGGTAAGAAAATTGCTTGGTAAGACAACATACATTACAGTGTGGTATGTCCCACAGAAATGCTTTATGGTCTCTTTACTGTTGCAGCTGTTGATAACATCGACCATAATCCATCCTCTAGAACTTCGAAAGATTGTTTTCATGGAAGTGCAATATCACTTTTCTAAGCAAGGTACGATGAGAATGACGGCGTTAAGTGACACTTTCCTCTCACGGTTTGTGGTCCAAAGAATCTAAGGCTTTCAGATGAATTTACAACCTTGCTTCAACTAGCTGAAGGATGTTTGAAGTCTGCTCCAGCTATGCTAAAGAAAGAAACAATGGAATCCGAATGTAGCACTCCTTCTCAGGAGATACAAAAAGAGGAAGAATGAGCTAAGTATGTTATCTCACAACTCGATAACTATACAGAGGTCGAACAATTAAGCGCTGGAGTTCCTTGGTCAGCCTATCATAAGAAATTAGTAACGAAGGTGCAGCCAAACATTAGTGGATTGTTCCCTTTATTTAAAGAATCATCTAGCTATCCACGAATGATTCTTCACGCAATAGAGTTGGTTAAGAAAGCCATACATCATTTAAATCCGGAAAAGATACCCGTGATAACTGGGGATCAGCCAATTTATGGGGTAATGAAGAGACTTTAGTGGAGCTATGATTCTCTGAAAGATATTGTGATCATGCTTCGAGGCTTTCATACAGAAAAACACAGTGCAAAGGCGATTGGAGATATCTTGCAGGGATCAGGATGGATTTAAACTCTTATTGAAGCTGGTTTAGCCTCTCAAGGAATCGCAGAAGGTATTCTTAGAGCCGTACATGTCACAAACGCTAGATACGCACATCAGATAGCATATGTAGCACTGCGTGCACTCCTCAATGAAGCTTACGAAGAAGAATCACCGGAAACTTAATTTTATACTTGGGTTAAGAACAACAGTATGCACCCTACGTTTGCATATTGGATTCTTGTTATGGAAATAGGGACTCTGTTGATGATCTTTGTACGTGCTCATAGAGAGGGAAATTTTGAACTTTATGTTGCAGCCATGGAACATCTCGGAGGTCTCTTTTTTGCATGTCACCACTACCAGTATGCCAGATGGGTTCATATCCATGTTAATGACATGAAACGATTACCAAAAACGGTCCTTAATTGGTTCAAGATTGGAAGGTTCACTGTTAATAGGTCTAATAAACATTTATCTTCCATTGCAATCGATCAAGGCCATGAACAGCTAAACAAGATATTAAAGGGAACAGGGGGAGTAATTGGCTTAACTCAGGATCCAATTGCTCTTCTCAACTGGTCTACGTTTGCTCCTGAAGTAAATAAGCGACTTGAGGACTTTAAAATTTCCTCTGGTTATGAAGACAATGAATATAATGAGTGTGACTACTTTCATCATGATGAAATGGCAAAAGGACAAGAAGATTTTCTACGTGCTGTGAAGAACACGATTGAAGTGATTCGGAAGAATGGAAATCCATTTCTCGAGTTCGGTAATGAGCTAGTGAATCTTCAAGGAGACGTTAGCGAAGACAAAGAATCAGTGTTAATCCTTTTGGATAAAGGTAAACAACAATATGACAGTTTCGTGAATGAAGTCCTCATTAGAAGAAGTAAACCATTTGACACCCCAATACAGAAAAATAATTTTTTGCTGTTCAAAACACCAAAGCGTAAGCGGGTACAAGAAAAGCAAGGAGAATATTAAGAGGAAATGTTTCTCTTTTGGGCCAAATAGCTACACAATCAAGAAAAGGTAATATGGACGAATTCTTTGCTCATGAATTTCAAGAATACCCTCCTTCAATTGCAAGTAACGTTGACAAGATGTACTGTTCCAAGAAATCTGACGTTCTTCTGTGCCTCCGGAATGAGGTTCAGGCCAATGAAGCAACCGATGTCATTTCAGCCGAGTCTTTAAATTATCATGCTATTATTTGGGATGGTGAAGCCTTAATTCATTTTCTGACTCCTACGGTCGGTTCAATAACATTTAAAGACTACTTTTATATGTGTTTATTGAGGCAAATTAAAATTGAAAAGAGGTAAACATTGGCATAACATGTTGTCTGGGCAACTTACTTTGAAACTTCCATAAAAAACGAGACACGTGAAGATTAAGGTCATGGAATGAGACAGAACGTAGGTCCAAATGTGAGGATACCCAAAGATTGGTCAATGTTTTTGCTTTACTCACAAAACAAACAGGAATTATTTAAATATCTAAGTGACGAATCTGTTTCAAGCCTTAAGCTGTACAAAGTGACATAACTGCAACGATACTGTTTGCCATGTTGTGCCTGGAAATAACATGACAGAAAGATGTAACCATGAAGAAGCTGACACCAGGATTGTGTTAATGTGCTGCACTCATTGAGAGAAGGAGCAAGGACAGTACTAGTACTACCCATGGATTCCGATGTTGTTGTCATTTTAGTTTATCATTTTAACAGCTTCTTAGAAAGTGCAGAAGACGGTCAACTGTTGATACATTTCGGAACAGGAAATAAGAAAATAATAATTGACGTAGAGAAGATCACAGCAGCCCTTGGACCACTTAGAAGTCGTGCTCTGCCACTATGGTATGCTCTCACTGGATGTGACTAAACTTCTTCAATAAGAGGAAAGTCGAAAAGTATGGCATTTAAAGCATGGAAGAGGAGCCCTGAGTCACTAACTGAAGCATTGGTAAACATGATGGATAATCCTTTCACTCTTCTGGATTTTTACGCACCCGAATTCAAATCTATTGAACGGTTTTTTATTAATTTATATTGAAATCAGGAAGATAACACCATCAACAGGTTAAGGAAAACAATATTCTGCCACAAAACCTAAAATCCAGAAAAATTGCCTCCTAGACAGGGTGCTCTTCTGCATCATTGCAAGCGTTCAATTTACCATGCAAGTATTTGGGCTTCTGCAAACATGGCCGAAATTACACTTCCAGATCCTTGCAAATATGGGTGGAAGAAAGAAGCAAATAGACTCCTACCAACATGGATCAACATTTCCATTGCTGCTACTACCTGTCACGAGATGGTCAAGTGTCGATGCAAGAAGAAGTGTTCAAAATCGTGAGGCTGCACGAAGAAATTATTAAAATGTACTGCACTTTGCAAGTGTTCATGTAAACAAATGATTGGCCTTATCTTATAAAATGTAACAGTTAATACTTACTATTATAGTGGTTAGCTAACGTTGTAACAGGAAAGTAAAACTAAACTTAGTTTCTCCCAAAATGAAAAATAATGTTCCGATAATTAGTATGTCAGAGATTTTAGATACAAATGATTACAATGCAAAACAGTATTGCTAACTGAAATATTATGAAACCTCATTTTGTAAAAATAAAATTTTGTCAACACTCACATTTCTTATATAATTTTTAACTCCGAAAATGGTATTCAAAATTTAAAGATAACAGTATATAAAAGGGATTCTGGACCATTACAAATTCATTTTGTATAATATTCAATTAACTTGCTTTACTTTGGTGCAAAGAATACGATTCTATCTTCTTTCTGTGAGAAGATTTCCGGTTTTAAATATTTTACTAGAATATTTACGGGCGGCCACATTGATGAGGTCATAAGTTTTGGTCTATTAGAATGTAACTTCTCCCACCCTATATTATTAACTAGGTGACCTAAAGACTAAATCTGTAGTGGTGGAGCATCTTTAATTCTTATTTAATGATACAAGTATAACATATCTATAAATTACAGCTACAAAGCCGCCACACAATGTCTCATATAAAATCACATAACTACCTTATACGAAATGATACAGAAAATATATTGGTACAGTTTTATAGACCATAATAAGATCTACATTTTTGGTAACTACAATATTTTTAGAATTCTTGATAATTAAGGAATTATTCAGATTTAAAATTAAAAACGAGTGTCAAAAGAATATTTTTTCAAGTTTGCTTCAATATATCTTAAAGATGGCACCATATACAGATGCTACAACTGATTGTGTATAATTTGCAGTTAGTTTACTTTACGTTGGGAAAGAAACGACGGTTTTACCTCTCTTCTGTGGGAAATTATAAGCGTTTAAAATCATATTGGGAATTTTACGGGCGACCATGTTGATGACGTCATAACTATCGATCTACTTGAACGCTAGTTTGACCCCCCTTTCTATTGTTAGTGTATATGACCCAAAGAATGAATCTGCAGTGGTGGCCATACTTTTACACTCACGGTAACTCCCACTTAATGATTCATACCTACTAATGGGAAAAGGATTCTTTTTAAAAGAAATCTATATAAAAATGTAAACTTTTCTACAAACAGAACTCTAGTCATCCTAAATGACAATATAACATTTTACATGAGTTTTCCTTAAGATTAAAGTGATTTTATTGTTTGTCACATTTTTCTTTGCCTTTCTGTGAGTATCTGGTGCTATTTCTGATATCATTTTTTAATTCTACGACCACGAAAATATAGAAATCGATACCAAACTTGATACTACATGACAACTAAATTTGCTTTCGTTTTCGGGCAGCCATATTGTCCACCATCTTCATTTTTTGTGACTCCATGAAATTTACGGGTGGCAAACATGATTTTCTACTTACATAGGCTATGAGAAATAGAAAGACAACAGTTGTCGCTTGCAGCAAAGAAAAACCTACGGATTGCTTCTTGCAGCCTTGTTTGTTAAAACGTTTACCCCTCTATAAGTGAGTGTTGCGGGGATTCTAATAGTCACATGCAATTCAGATTGAAGACTATTCTAAACATTGTTTTCAATATGTATATCAATTTTAATGGATAAAAATCACATTTAATCACATTATTACAAAATTTCATTGCTTTTTCAGCGCCACCCACAGAGCAAAGTAAGTTATATATGATTAATTTTGTTTACTTCAAGTACTAGATTTTAACACCATGTAAGTTAAATATAGAAAAAATGTGAATGGAATGTGACACTTAAATTAATGTATATTTTATAATAATTCTTGAACGCAGATAGCTTTTTTTCTGCGTCTAGTTGTACATGTGTTTCTCAATAACATTAAAGAAAATGATTGTCAGTTTACCATCTTGGTCTAGATTTGCTTTGAATAATTTCCTACGAGAGAAACTGAGATCCATATATATAATTAAGTTGGGAAGGGCACGTGTTGAGATAGTCGAGGTTATCTATTTCCCTGTAGTAACTAATTTGGAAAATCGAAGTTTCAACTCTTGAATTACAAAGGATACAGATTTGTGTTTGGACCGCTATGCGAAAGACGAGAAGCTTTTCTTAAAACTTAATTTTATCTGTTTAATATTTGTTAGTTAAGAGAAAATGCTCATGTACCTAAATTTTCTGGATTTATTCAGGAATAATTCTGGCAATTTTAAAATTTTAGTGTATTGAATTAGCAAATATATGAAACCTACACACTCTTTTAATATCGAAAAATTTAGCTATGTGCATGCCGTTCATTCGTGGTTATATCCTTATGCCGGTACCGTATTTACTAAATTTCATATCCATGCTATGTTTCCAGTGTGTGCTTTTCATTAACTAAATTTTGTTGTGTCTATAAATTTCAATTTTAATTGGTTTATGCAGACGTACATTATCTGAAAAGTGCTTTCACAATATAATCTATAAGCAAGCTAACCTTTTTGAAAAATCAATGGCATAATCCCACATAATATATTTATACAAATATTTTTTGTCAATGATCTTTAGTTTTTTTTCTTTGCAATTATTCATGTGCAAGGAAGATTTTATAGGATGTCATTCTCTGACCAAATTGTGGATACACTGGTTTTCATACAATTTTCCACACATGATTATCAAGTGATACACAATTGTTTTTGTACAGTTATACACAAGGCGAGTAGGTTTCCTTTCGTTCTCTAAAAACTAGATTGTAGCCGTTTATTATCTTTAGGTTGATGAAGATGTTCATGCTCTTAAATTTACCGACTTTGTTCAGTAATGTTTATGACAGTTTTATATTTTTGGTGCAAATGGCCGTGAAAAATGTGAGCCTACAACCTTTTCAATATTGAATTTAATAATCAATTTTCACACCGTTCATTCGTGAGTCCATGTCGTTGTTCCGATAGCGGAGTTACTACATTTGATCTGAATTCTATGTCTCTAATACGCCATTTTATTGATTAAAATGAACAATGTCTAGCAATTTCTGTCTTTCTTAGTGAATAAATTCCTACATTACATGAAAAGTGTTTTCAATCTATGTTCTTTCATATAGGTAACATTTAGGAAAGGTCATCGGCTAAAGCCGACGTAATGCAATTATATTATCCCTAGCATTACTAAGTTGAAGGCCTCCGAGGGTCCACAAAATAATATTTTTATTTTTCTCAAAATAATATTAATATTTAACATTTCCAATTTGACAAAAAATCTGAAAATAAATTAATAATGTTTCTCACCATCCCATTGAGAGACAGAACGTACTCGCTTTATTCTTAATACTTATCTTGTTTGAATTATAATTTAAATGATGCGTTGTGTTCTTTTATGCCGCCCCCTTGGTAGTGGTAAGGGGCTATTTACAGAATACTTTAAATGTTATATATGAAATGTGGTATGAAGGTTCCTTCTTGCATATACTGTATGAAGGTGCTTTTGAACTTATTGATGGTTTTCTTTCGAAAACAATTATAACAAACATATCATAGTTATTAACATAAATAAAAATTTGGATCACTTACACAACTTAGTAGATATAATTAGCGACGCTATACTTAGCAACATTGTAGTAAAAGAGAAGAAAATGATGTGATGTCTTAGACACAGAAAGTTGATATCAGACAGTGTAAAATAGTTTCCGTGACAAACAATTACATTTTCCTTGTTGGCCTCAGACCCCTCTCTCCTTGTTAATTAATGCGACCCAAATTACCTTGCTTAATTAATTTTCTTATGTCTTTGAGAATAGCATGGAAATATTTGTAGTATTTTTTGAAGTTTTATGGGGCAAACGATTTTTTTTACTAATGATAAAGAAACATCATTCTCTAACCAAATGTTTGATGCTTTGCGCTATTTGAAGTAATGCAAAACATACATGAACTAACTTTAGCCGGATCATTTATAATTGCAATGTAATTTAAATTTATTCGCCAATAATAATGAAATTAATAATAAATTAAAACAAACAGCAGCCAATTGTCTCAATATTTTGTATTTAAGTTAAGAGAGTGTTGTGCAGATTGGAATAATTCCATACAATTCAACTTTCAGAATGATCTAAATAACCTTTCCGGTATTTATCTCCATCTTACTGAATAGAAATCGCATATCATTATTTAAATATGTAATTTTAGTTACATTTTTCAGCGACTCTCACTGAACAAAGCAAGTTATATATGATCAATCTTGTTTACTTGAAGTATTAGATTTTTAACAATTAGTAGTTAACATACTCAAAAAAATATGAATGGAATCCGAGATTTAAATTAACGAATATTATTTTAATAGTACTTGAACAGAGATCGCAATCTCCCTGCGGCTAGTAATATATCAGATTCACAATAACCTTAAACAAAAATATTATTCAGCGTACTATCCTGATCGAGGTTTCATTGTATAAATTTCTACGAAGCTAGTTGAAATCCATATATATAATTCATCTTGGATGTGCACGTGTTGAGATGGTCCAGCTGATTGATCCCCTGTAGCAACTAATTTGAAAATTACATAATTCCAGCTCATCAATTGTTAGCAAAATAAATTTTCCCTTGGACAGTTATGCGAAAAGCGACATGTTCTTTTTCTCTCGTTGCCCTAAAACTGAATTCTATCTCTTTATTGTTTTTTATTTAAGTAACGATTTTAATACACGTAAGTTTTGTGGCAAGAAACGAACACGCATCAGACGTTATATTTATAAATTTCAAAAACATTTAAGAGCATTTCCCTATAATGACGTCCTAAAATAAGAAATTGACATAAAGAACATCCAATATGATTATCATAATTTGTTCATAAATTGTGTCATTATTGTTAAGATTCCAATATTCACGCGCAATTCAGTTTTAATAATATTGTAAATAAGGTTTTTATATGTGGCCGTATATTCTAATATATATGGCCGGGAAACAGGGTCAGGACCGGCAAACCGGCACTGTCGCCCCATAAAGCTTCTGCCACTAACTGAGACAAGACCCCTTAATTCCTCTTGCTAAGGCTTAAGGAACCAACCAGGGTAGACGCCCAATGCCCAATCCATACGTTCACGTTGTGGGGCCTGTTAGTATCCAAGCAACTGCTTGGCGAACGAACATGGATGGGCTGCTCACCAACCCGCATTAGCTGACACCGTTGTGATTCAAATGTCTGCACCCCTCCTTTCTTTACACATGATGGTACAAGTAAGGAAACAGCCTCGGAGAACCTCATTGCCCGGAGGATGGAATCCAGCTGGCAACGGCAGCGGTCAGTCCTGCAGGAAGTCAGATGGTCAAAATGCTCGGGTTTGGACTGTAGACTGCCAGAACACCGATACGGCAACTCGGACAGCCCTATATATGTGGCAACTCTCAACTGTCCGTCACTTGCAGGAGAGGACAAATTAGAAGAATTGCAGCATGAACTTAAGAGGATTAATTGGGACATCATAAGACTATCAGAAGTGTGGAGGAAGAATGAAGACCAGTTGGAACTACTGTCAGGGCACACGTTCTACTTGAAAGGAACAGAAAATGGAAAACCGACAGGCGTTGGCTTTATAATTAATAAGGACCTGGAGACACAGATCACAGAAATTGAAGGAATTTCAGATAGAATCGCATTGGTAGTAATAAAGATAAACAAGAGAAACAGTATGGAAATTATAGAAGTGTATCGTCAAACAACACAACCTCACACCCGGATGAGGATATCGAAGTCTTATACGAGGAGATACAGAAGATTTTGGATAGTAGCAAATCGCATTACACAATTGTAATGGGAAACTTCAATGCGCATTTAGGAACCAAGCATAGCAGTGACACGAAAGTGGGAAACTTTGGATTTGGCAAAAGAAACAAGAGAGGAGAGAAGTTAGTGGGATTCTCATAAACCAGCAGATTGTTGATTTCCAATACATTTTTCAAGAAACTGCCCCCGAGAAAGTGAACATGGAGAGGCCCAAATTGGACCAAAAGCAAAATAGACTACGTTCTATCGAATAACAGGGAAATTCTGCAAGACGTGTCTGTTCTGAACAGATTCAAAGTCTCGAGTGGTCATAGGATGGTGAGATGTAAGTTGAAATTGAATACTAGAATTGAGAGAAAGAAGCTTCTCAGAGGAAAACTGCTAGTTGTATATATCGAAAAACTAAGACATTCGAGATAGAACTAAACAACAGATTAAGCGCCTTGGATGAAGAAGACATCGATAGCAGAAGTAAAATACTGATGAGATATTAAACAGAGACAGCCAAGGAAAAAGCAGGCAGAAGAAAGAGAAAAGAAAGCAAAATCTAAGAAGAAACTAAACTCTTGATGAAGAGAAAGAAGGGAAATGAAAGGAGAGTAAAATTACATAAAGAGGATTCAGTACATAGAACTAAATAAAACCGTAAGGAACAATATAAGAGAGGATGTACGAAGATATAACGAAAATCTTGTTAGAAATACAATCGAGGAAAACAAGAGCCTGAAGAAAGCGAAACAACAGGTCATGATAAGGAAAAAGCAAATAATTGCAGTTAAGAGACCATACAGGACCGTAACACGAAATAAGGAAGAAATTATAAACATATTTGAAAATATCTACAGAGATTTGTACTCTCCGAGGAAGATCTAGCAAATGAAAACTCAGAAGAAAATGATGTAGCAGTCTCAGACATAATGAAATAAGAAGTGGATAAGGTATTTCGTGGGATGAAGAACGGGAAATCGCCCGGAGAAGATGGACTCACAGCAAAAATGTTTAAATGCGAAGGTAAAAAAATGAAATAGAAACTTGCTAACTTATTCTCGTTGTGCCTGAGGAAGACAGAAATACCCTCAAGTTGGAATAACGTTGTTATCATTTTGTTGTACAAGAAAGAAGACAAATACCGCGTCGAAAACTACATACCAATTAATTTACTGTTAGTTCTATAAATATGTTCACTAAAGTTATTTTGAATTGTATTGAACGAGACTTAGATTTTAACCATGGAAGGAAACAAGCCGGACTTTGTCGTGAATCTAGTACAATGGACCACATACAAACATTGAATGAAGTTATGGAAAGGACTAATGAATATGAACTTCCACTTTGTTTGGGATTCAAAGATTTTGAAAAACCTTTCGATTAGGACTCCTTGGCAGCAGTGCTTAAATCATTTCAACATGAAAGCATCGAAAGTGCATACATTTACTCCGAAACATTTACTCGACTGCCACATGTGTCATTAGACTACATCAAGAAAGTGAAACATTTAAATTTGGAAAAGGGGTAAGGCAAGGAGATTCAATTTCTCCAAAACTGTTTAGTGCGGTCCTGGAGAGAGTGTTCCAAAATTTAAACTGGGATGAAGTTGGAATTAAAATTAAAGGCTAATATCTTCATCACCTACGGTTCGCTAATGATATAGTCCTGTTTGCTTCAAGTGTAGAAGAACTACAAACCAGAATGGAAGAACTGAGTAACGAGAGTTCGAAAATAGGCCTTAAAATGAACTTCAGTAAAACAAAAGTAATGTACAACCAACATGCTGCAAAGAAGGAAGTGAAGATTAACGGAGAGACAATAGGCATAGTTGATGAGTATGTTTACCTAGGCCAGCTAAAAAAATCGAATGCCAAGTTGACTGATAAAATAAATGGAAGATGTAAAATGGCTTGGAGTTCGTTTTAAGACTACACTTTATTTTCAAAAGCAAACTACCAATGTGTCTCAAGCCTAAAATTTATAATCAGTGTGTCTTAACCGTGATGTTGTACGGCTGTGAAACTTGGAAATTGAATGCTCAAAAGACTCAAAGATTGAGAGTCACACGAAGAGCAATGGAGAGATGAATGCTAGGAATAAACAGGACGGACAGTAAGACAAATGAATGGATTCGCGCACAAACAAAGGTAGAGGATGTAATCAAGACTGCGAAGAAGATGAAGTGGAGATAGGCCGGTCACATAGCTAGACAAACAGATGAGAAGTGGACGACAAATGTACTACAGTTGATTCATAGAGAAAAGAAACGTCCGAGACGACGTCCAAATGTAAGATGGGTAGATGAAATCAAGCACTTCTCTGGAGCTACATGGATGAGGATAGCAGCAGACCGAGGAAAGAAAAGGGGGAGGTCTTAATCCAGCAGTGGATAGAAAACGACTGAATATGGTATATATATATATATATATATATATATATATAT
>JAGDQP010025672.1:0-26695 GCA_022664845.1 Lepisma saccharinum
CATGACGGACAGGAGTCCAAACTTACTACACTGACCCATATAAAAATAAAACTTTACCAAAAAACGTTTACCATCAATCAATCTAAACTTCAGAAATATATCAAGGCCTAGCAAACGTAATTTAATCGTAGTCTGTAATACCTGTGAATATTTTTTATTAAATAAATACGTTTAGGGCTGCCGCCGTCTTGGTTTTCGATATGACAGTATTCTAGATTTTTAAAATCAACTCTTTTCTCTTTTCTTGAATAGAATTCAGCTCCATTCGGAATAATGAAATAAGAAAATTCTACAAAAAATAGGCGTTCTGATGCTGCAGGGGATGCTATTTCATCATACGTCCTTTTAGTTTGCCTGTTATTGAATTTTGGGCTCTTCCCCTGAAAATCAAGCTGAATTTGCTTCGGAAAATACAAATGAAGGGTAAGGGTGGAAAAAGAGGAATGTCCATTTTCCGTCTTTTTCGGGTTCTGAGCTTTCCCTATTGGTGAAACCTCCTAGTGTTGAACAGAATATTCCTTTCGTGCTGAAACGTAGAAGTGTCCATACAAAAAGCGGCAAAATGACTGGCGAACCATTGTGTCTTACGAGATTTTCTACATTAAAACAGCTTTTCTCGGAAAAAAAAATATTGTGACATTCCTTGTGTTTCCCCTTCCCCTTGAAACATGAAATTTACGAAAACTGGACTTCTATTGAGCTTTTATTGTGAAATTATCTCAGAAATATCCATACCCTCATTCTCAGTACAAGTTGAGTGGAAATTCGCGCCCACTCAGAATACCATGTTATTCCTTGGCTAATGCTAAACAAGATTACTCTCTGCAAAATGTTTTTAGGATACTCACACCCAAACATCCAGATGGCAAAAATTCAGATCGTAAACAAACTTGGCATATCGATAAATTATGGTATCTAACAAATGCCCTACAATATATTTTATATAACCTGCCATTCAGAAGGAAATGAGAAAATGATAATTAATGAGCGAAATCTGACGTACAAAGTAGTAAAGCATTACTATAAATATTCGTTCAAGTAGCTCTGGTGGAGCAAGAGGTAGAGAGTTATTCATGGCCAGGCCAGGACTTAAATCTCGGACGTTTCCTACCGTAAGGCTCTACATTTTGTTCCACCAGAGCTGCTGGGCGGAGAGTTTATCGTAATGCTTCTACTACTCTCCGCACGTCAGATCTCTCATTAATTATCATTTACACCTTTCCTACTGGAAGGCAGGTTCTAGAAGAACTGTAGGGTTTTTGTTAGATACTTTATCGATATACAAAGTTTGGTTACGATCTGAATTTTCCAAATCTGGATGTTTTGGTGTCAGTTAATTGAAGTGAATAATTTGTTGGTTGGTAACAATGTAAAGCGTATAAAACAGCTAAGGTCTAACAGCGAGACTTGTCCGACTACGTGACGTTTTCTTTTTTATACCTTTTTTGCATTTTTTAACTACAAACACAATCAGTTACACCAGCGTTTCTAAACCTTTTTCATCTCACAACCCCCAGCGCCCCTTTATCATGCTTTCTACCCGGCAACCCACAATTATATTATTGTGTGTATATTTGCTTTTCATTAAAAAAAAATGACAGTTTATTTCCTATATTTTATAATAAATATCCTAATTATATCATCCAAAAACTATTTAAAAACTACATTATCTTTAGTAATGATAAAAACATCAAGCAAAATAAAATACTTTCTTTGAAATGAATTAGTTGAACCCACAAAATTCTCGTTAAATTTATATTTCCTCCTGTCCTCGCGACCCATTGTACACATATCGCGACCCCTAGGTTGAGGAACCCTGAGTTATGCTCAGCATCCAATGGCGATCTCTACGTTGCGACATTTCATTTGATAATTGTGAATTATAAAATACAAAATGAACACAAAAACCATCAGCGCCACTCCAGCTGAGCTGGGATGCGTCGAATAGGCTCTCCTTTCTATATTCTAGACCTGCCGGCAGAATTCTTTTACAACGGAATGCTGATACTTTATACATAAATTCCAGATTAAAACGGTGGGAAAATGGCCGGACCTCCAACCTTTTCCCGACCAGCAGAAAGTGGGCGGGGCTCCGTTTATTTCACGACCATCAAGATTAGATGGTGCCGCGTTCTTTTCTCGACCATCAGCAAATGGACAGGGAGCCGCCTTTCCCCGACCTAAGGCAATGAACGAGGCCCCATCCTTTTCCCACCTTCAAGTGCTGGGGATGGTCGTGGTTTCGCCTCTATGCTGGCAAGTCAGAGGCCGACGGCAGTCAACAAACGGTCCGACGACAAAACGTCACTTGTGGCTGCACGCCGACCTTCCCCCAACCATTTTCCGGCTAATAGTTTGGGTTCTTCCTATCCCCTACACCGGCCCGACCAAAATCCCCTACACCTTGGTTGACATTTGGTTTGCTGGGTAGTAGTAGTCTACCTGAGCCTTAGATGTCTGAAGGTCATAAAAATCAATTGAATAATAGTAGTAATAACAGCTGTAGCAGATCTGCACATGGGGGCGCAGCCCGGAAAGTCCGGCTACGATAAAGGAGGCGCAGCCCCACAAAACTCCCAAAGTTAGGGACCCCCCCCCACGGGAAGTGAGTATTGGTGACAGTCCTGATGACTATTGTGAACATATTTTATTCACCCCACACCAACGGGTGGGCAAATCAGCTAGTAACTGATAAAGCATAATTTGGTATTTTAATGAAATCTCATGTGCACAAGGTTCATTTACGCCTTGTAATTTACTAAATTGAGAAAACATAAAACGGGCCATACACGTAGAACCATAGAACAAGCTCATTCAAAACTAAAACATGAGAACTAAATAATAACACAAACAAGTAAAAAAGATTTAACGAAAAAAAGTGTATGTGCGTTCCGAGGGGTTCGAACCTCAATCGTAACATCAATCTAGCTAGATACAGGAATTCACTGTTGAAGGGTCTGAAAGCTCTAAGCCTTTTGCTCTGCTCTGGTAACATTACGTCACGGATTATAGCTTGTGTTGTTAGTGAGGCAGCGAGTCAGTCAACTGTAGCCAATGTTTCCTTTCTCAAATCTAGCCAAGTCTTATCGTTCGAGCCTTTTTCTGTGATTCAAGGCTGTATGAGTCATGTTGCCAATTTTAAATTCGGTATTCCGCAAACATGAATGGTTTGCGTAACATCATCAAAATAATGTTAAATATCCATCAACACAAAAGTATTTTACACAGTTGTGAAGAACAAATATAATGTGTAACGTCTTTCTCAAGGATCGTGAGTATAATACTGAACCAAATATTAATTAGTATTTCAAGAAAATCAAAAGTTCAAGCTTAATTAAAGTTTTTTTCATTCAATTTATTTTTTATTTTTTTTCTAAACAAAGAAGTCCATCCTTTAAAATACACTTGAAGTGAAATAAAAGGATTATTTAAAGCAATTCAGGGAAATTAATGGGGTAATAGCGGGGATCCATTTCAGGCTTAAGCACCAAGTGCTGTGAATCCTTACTCAACCACTCTGCCCGTCACTCGAAAACTTCCAAATTAGGAACTACTAAGACAACATAAAGCATGATATTATACTGCCAAGCAATTGTTGGGAGTTATTTGCGAAAAAAGTTAAGTGAACAGATTGACAACTTCTTTGTAGCAATAAAGGGACATCTGCTGTCTTGTTAATAATTTGCCGGGACACGGGACGCATGCCAAAAAAAAGGATAGTCCAGTTAAAACAGGAAGTCCAGTCATGCAACTATCAAGGCCCGAATCGCCATGAATAAAATTTAATTCAATAAATTCATGAAGAGAATACATTTAACCGCATATTTCTCTTGCTTCATTGAAATTAGCAGACAAGAGGTTATCTTTTCTGACGATTTTCCCCTCACTCGTAACGTAATAAAAATCGTCCTATCAATAGTTAGTTAATACTAAGGATAATATAATTTAAGTAAATTAATCACGCCGTTTTGCATTACGAAAAAAAATGATTCAGGGCAGAAAGGTGACTTGAACTGACAATCCTTTGCATTACGGTCGACAAGCTTAACCACTACGCCACAGAGGACGCTACTCTGTTGCGCTTCCATTAGCGTTTATTAACACAGCATTGAATGACAGTCTTCACTTCGAAATTTCAAACCAATATTGTGTCTTTCTTTACCCCTTCTCGTGGATATAATAGCTTATGCTACATGATTATGCAATGCATATGTTGTATCTGTAACTTTTGTTTGTGTAATATATTACTTAAAAGAACATTGTCTGTAATCTCAGTTGCTTGTAATACTAAAGATATACACTGTTTCATAGAGCCAAGAGAAATATCCCTTCTTTCCTCTGAATTTCCCCGTCAATTTCCCTATGTTGCCAAATCTCTCACTTTTGGACTTAATTTTTTTCGATCATTTTTTCATGTTTCTGTTTTTTCGTTATAATTTCATTATTTATTAATATTTTTGTGACAAAATTTAAGGAAATATTCGTCTTTATATACTTCACATGTTTAACAATTAAGCGAACGCCAGAATTCAAGGAGAAAAATATTATTTGTCAAAAACTGTCAAATAAAGACATGTGAAATTTTTTTTGAGCATGAGTGTACCTCCCATATAAATACTAACACTTGTTCATTTCAATTAAATGTAGAAACTGTAAAACACTGCTTCAATTGAGTCAATCCAAGGCACTTTAATACATTTCTATTTTCATTAATTAATCCTATAAAAACTTACCTCTAAGCCATGTAACTTCTTGACACGGGTGCACACAGCACTTATATAGGCTTAGGATCAGTCTTTTGTAGTTTCCTAACACTTTTCAGTCAAAGTTCAAAATCCTGGGAGCTACCTTTTAAACGTTCAGCACTCTCCTCAGCTTCAAATCAAAGCCAGAATCGGTCTGCTTACGTGGAAAGAGCTCGAAATAGATTATCCCACCAAACACTCAACACCACTTTGCAGGGGTGGAGATCCTGTTTTGGCACAGTTCCTGCGGCCCCCCTCCAGGTATCCACTGCCGTTTGCGTGTAATGTTATGGTAGAGGAGCCACTTTTCATCCCCTGTCACCATTCTGTCCAGAAATGGCTCACGTCTGTGACGGATGAGCAGGGAACTGCAGATGTCAACATGCTGCTGCTTCTGTTCAGGCGTTAACGCATGGGGTACTCATTTTCCGATATTCCACACGTACCCAAGGTCCTGCAGATAACGATCAACGGTCGAATGGATGCCATGGAGTTTGCTGGCCAGCTCTTCAATAGTTTGCATTGAATTTGCGTCCACCGCTACTCCCAGGTCATTGTTGTCAAGTTGCACAGGTCTCCCTCCTCGTAGCTTATTTGCGAGGCTAGTGTCCCCAGACCGAAACCTCTGGAACCACCTCTGGTACTTTCAAACATCCACAGCACCCTGACCATATTCAGCATTGATGTTTCGTGACGCTATGCTGGCTAGGTGTCCCTGGTGAAATTCATACAGAATGACATGCCGCATGTGGTCCTCCGACAGTGCCATGATCAAACACAAGCCACCCTTCTAAAGCGTGGAGTAGACCATTCTCCTGCTACACACTGCTGCACAATCAAGTGCCTTATATGACTGAGCTACTGCGCGTGCCGTCTACTTCATTATTCGCTTGTCCGATGGCGTCATTACAGCCGTCATCGCACATACGACATTACTTATGGGATAACCCGATACTTTAAACTAAATGTTTATAAAATACTCAGGTCAGTTTATGTATAACGTCAGTATTAACAAAATAACATAAAATTTCTACTTGCAGTTACAATTAGAATTCTACAGATGCAAACTAATTATTTGATATTAATCTATTCATATCTACTTTAAAGTTGACTGGCCCGAAGATTATTCTGAGACGATCACTGGCTGCAACAAATCTGTGCTAACTCGTCCAGGTTGAACATTATTCTTCCTCCTCTGTGTCATGCTGTCTCTTAAGAATGTTTGAGACGTTGCAGAGAACTGAATCTATGTTCAGCTTCACATGATGAAGCTTTCACCACTATCAAAAGACGAATCCAGTTTTTAATGTTTCTTAAGATTACCAACTGGCAGGATTAGTAGTTGATGAATCCTCAAAACCCTTATGTCTCCTTGGTGCCTTTCTTGTCCGTGAAATGGGATTCAAATTCCAGTCAACCATTTTCTTCTTAG
The DNA here is from genome assembly GCA_022664845.1 of Lepisma saccharinum. Taxonomy (NCBI): domain Eukaryota; kingdom Metazoa; phylum Arthropoda; class Insecta; order Zygentoma; family Lepismatidae; genus Lepisma; species Lepisma saccharinum. The sequence goes on from JAGDQP010025672.1 coordinate 6,178, forward strand.
CTTCATTTGGAGTTTCTTGAAAATTTCTTCATGACACTGATTCTGATCTTCCTCCGGGAACTTGAACAGCTTTCATAAAACCTGGTAGTGTATGTTGACGATCTTGGAATGATTCAATCATTCAAAATGTTGTGGAGGGCCTGAAAAAGAGCCAGTTCCTTTCCTTTTGAGAAGGTTCCAGGGCCTTGAGAAAGACCGTTTCAGGAAAAGATAAATTGGCTCTAAAGAGAGCCGTTTCCTTCCTTTTCGGAATGAAGTTATTGGTTCTCAAAAGAACCTATTTCAACCACTCTTGACTTTGTAATGAAGTCTTATTTCCCCCTCCTCCTTTTACATCCGGGCTTGGGACCGACATTGGCGGAGTTAAAGGGGCTCTTAAAAGAGCCGATTTCTTGTGCATCAACCTCCTGGAAGAATCGAGTGGAAAGAACCTACAAAGTGGCCAAACCCCGGTGAACATTCTCTACCATGTTCCAGTTCTTTCATTAGAAAACCTGATGAGAAGAGAAAATGGAATTAAGGAATCAGATTGCTGCTTTAAAGTCAGATTACTTATTACGAAATTTGCGTTAATGAATTTGAAGAAGCCATGGTTGAAGAAAATTTAAAACTTCAGACAGAATTCACAAAAGTCTCTTTCGGCAGCTACCAGTAAAATTAACTGATCCTTCTAGAACACAACGAAAGATGTTAACGTGAAAAAGGAAGATGGAATTATTTGGACACACTAAAAAGAAGTACGGAGAACTCATACCAGTCTCTGTTAATTATTTAGACAATGGCATATATTTAGGTGAAAGAGCAAAAGTGACGAAGAGTCTGACACTATCAGAGAAAAACATACACACGAGGAGGACCATTACATTTGCACGGGTTTGCGGAGACGTTATCTTGCTCCAGGGACCCTCTCACATTTACACGTTTTGCGGAGAAGTTATCTCGCTCCAGGGACCATCACATTCACGAGGTACTCCTCATGCTTCTGCTTCTTTGATAAGTCAGTTAACTTCATCGTGCTTTTTGCTGTGTCTTTCTTCTAAATTCGTGCCGTGTGTTAAATAATCATACAGATCTGCGATGAGCTCTTTGCGTTCCCTCTTTATTTGGTACAAAATTTCTTCCAGGTCCCTTTCGATCGTTAGCGCCTCGTTTGCACTTTCAGGAGGAGGCGTCAATATAATTGGCATCTTTCGAAGAGGTTTTCTTGTAAAATTTATGTTCTGAAGTTCGACCTCGTCTTGCAAAATGGCCAGCTCCAGTTCACTGATGCAGACTTCTTTGTAGGCAGTCTGTCTTTCTGCTCCAGCATTCTTCCTTAAGACCCACTCAAACACATCATGACTTCTTGTGTAGTTGATGGTGGATGGAAGAGGCAGTTTGTTGGAAACCAGCAAGTTTGAGGAGTTCTTCCGCAGGGTCCGTCCATTCTGTTTTTGCCCAGATTGTACCTCTACAATAGTGAGCGATTTAGGTTCGCGCCGCGTTTTCTTTACTTGTTTAGTCGCCATCTTTATATTTAAAATAGAAAAATGGCATCTTGTGAGAGTAGCAAATCTACTGTGCCTTGGAAACCGCTAATTGTTTGGATGGTAATGTGTTCCATTGTTGACAATGGTTCTCTGTGAAACCTTCAAGTAAATCATTTTATATAAAAATTATTGTTACTAATAATGGTTATGATTAGAAAAGTTTTTGCTTTCTTGTTTTGTTTTACAAATATGAAACCTAATTTGACTTTACGATTATTAATTCCCGAGTATAATTCTGAATGCACTATGGTGCCTCATAGACTGAATTAATGTGGAAAATTTGAGAAGACGGATATGAAAACACGGTGGTTCTTCGTTGAATTAGTAGTTTCCTTGCAATTTAGGTAAAAATGGAATAACCTTCCTGCTTCATTTAGCATATTTAGAAGTACTTAGACGAGTTTAGACATGTTTAGTATGGTTCGTATAATTTACACGTATTAGATTGATATTATTATTGCTCAGGACTCATTACTCAGGAATCTCGAAGTTGACAATAGACCATATCGCAACATCTTATCCTGAGCAAGTCGCTAAATTTGGCAAACTTCCTATCCCTGGCATCTCCCGTCACGATTTAATTTATATTGTGTATTCACTTAAGCCCCAAGAAGTAAAAGGAAAATTATAGCTTATCGAAATGTTAGAAATATAATTTTAAATGCAGATGTCATTCATTTACCCTAGGATTTGGTAACAGTCAATAGGCCGGTGGATGACAATTAAATGTTCTAAATTCGCAAATACTTTATTTGTATGAAAAACACGCGCCACTGAAAGTGAAAAGAGTCAAGCATAATTCAAATCCTTGGATGACAGATTCTATACAACTGAGATTGGAGAGAGATCCAGCTTACAATAAATATATGAAGGAAGTAAATGTTAAACCTGAAACTTGTCAGGAGTCTTTCATGATATACAAAAGACTTAGAAACCAAGCTATATGGCGTGCAAAATAAACATATTTTGAGAATTTAGTTGGTAATCTTAGAAATGGCAGACGGCTATGGAGGAAACTAAAAAATGTAGATGTAAATATAAAGAATAAGACTGAATATTTTCCCGAAGATTGCAATATTGTGAATGAGTTCTTTTCCCAACTCCCTAATTGTATTGATAAGACGCTAAAACAGGAACCCATTCGGAAACTTGCTAACAGTGGTAAAAGTAAAAATAAATCATTCTATTTCTCTTGTGTTTCTCCAGGCTGTCAAAAAGGTAAAAAGTTCTGCTGTAGGCCCAGATTGCATATCAATAGAATCCATCAAAATGATCATGACACACGTCATAAATGCGTTGGCAACAGTAGTAAATCAGTCCATTCTAACAGGTATATTTCCATCAGTGTGGAAACAAGCTTATGTTCGGCCAATACCGAAGAAAAACATGGCATCAGGACCTGGCGAATACTGCCCATTAGCATCCTATCATCTCTTTCCAAAATATTGGAAAGTATTGTACACCAACAAGTCAGAAAGTATGTAACTCAAAACAAATTCTTCATTGAGAACCAATCAGGCTTTAGGAAAGATCACAGTACAGTGATAGCACTTATCAAAATCACTGATGACATCCAAAAAGCCATCGATAATTCACAAGTAAAGTTTTTCAATCAGTTCAGTCGGAAAACAACGGTTTGTCTCTAAATGCAAGCAAATCTCAATGTATAATAATAGGGTTTTCAAATATATTAGCAAAAATGAATCTAAATTAGTACGTACCAAAAGTTTACATTAGGAACGAGGGAATAAAAAGAGAAGATAAAGTCAAAAGTATTATTATTGACGAAACTCTTTCATGGTCAGAACATGTTAAACTAATATCCAAAAGAGTGCATATGAAAATGCGTACACGCAATCTTTTGGAAAACTTTCTTCCACAAAGAGTTAAAATCACCTTGATACAACCTCTCATATTTTCGATCTTTGATTATTGTGACGTAGTCTATAATGACGTAGCAAACAAGTAATGCAAAATAGATATGTTTGGTTCAACTTGAATGATAAACGATATGACTATGTATCAAGCAGGTACTCTGCACTGGCATGGCAGCAACTGAAAAACGTTTCATCTTCTTCTGCAGTTCTACAAGGCTGTAACTCTTTAGATATCCTGCATGCCTGGCCTCTATGCTGGAATCGGTGCACCTCACTCAAAATATGAACACTCGCTCGAAAATCAATGCCACCCTGCGAATACCAAAGCACAGATCACAGACCTATTCTAAATCTTTTGCGGTGTTCGGAATCAAGCAGTGGAATAATCTTCCTTCGGCAGTTCGCACAGCTACTCCCTAAGCAGCTTTCGAAATAAGCTTTATAGTCACTCTGGCACTTACTCATAGCAGTGTAAAAGAACGTTAAATTTCAGTGAAAGGATTTTTTACAAATTTTCTCCATCTCGTGCTTCAATTTGTATCTTCGTTTCAAATGAGATACATTTAATATGTTTTGGCATTATTCTTGTACTACCTCGTTTATTTCTTAAACTTGTGATTGTATGTGTGTATTTGGGGTGTGGGGTGAAGAGGGTTCTAAATTGGGACTATATCAATAAAGTGGGAAGGGAGGGAAAGTGAGAAAAAAAGATAGATTCAGTGTAGTTGGGTAAGGTTCATGCAATACTATTATTATAATTCTATTCTTGTATTAGTTGATAGGTATTATGTGTGTGTATTGTGTCTATATCAGGGTTACCAGGTACCTGGAAAACCTGGAGAAGCCAAGGAATATAATTTTAGTCAGGAAAAACCTGGAGAACCTGGAAAAATCAGGGAATTTATTTGTTAATAGTACAAAAAATCAATAACGGTATTATTTTTACTTCTCTGCTTTTGACCATGCAAAGCGTTGTGTGTATACTTTTCTTCTACGATTAAACTCTAGCATGAAGGACTCCAAGAACTTTAGGCGACCAACTGAACTTGGTTGTATCAGTCTTACCTTTTTGTGAACTTAGTGACAATATAAATTCTAACCCCCTATCCTATGAATACTCTCAATCTCTATTTGAGTGTTATGAGTGAAGGAGCGAGAAGGTTGGGTAGATAATAGAGGGACAGCTTAGATCAAATAAGTTTAAAAAACCTTTTTTCTATCTCTCAGATTTCATGTTGCAGTATGTTTCAAGACTTGGTTTTGAATATTTTTAAGGTAACATATTTTTTTTGTAGGTTTGTTCCTTTCTTTCTCTTTCAATTTTGTTCATGAGTTTTCAAATAAATAAATAAATGTCATAAAAATACACAGAAAGACAGATGGTGGATGTTGTGGTGGACCTTTCTGTGTATTTTTTCTTTTTTGATACGACTTTTAGCTAACAAAGATTTCCTAATCTTAGAAGCTAAAATATACACTAGAAACTCAAGAAATTGAACCTGAAAACTGTGCTCTACAGAGCTGGAAAACCTGGAAAAGTCAGGGAAAATAAAAATAGAAAATCCGTGGTAACCCTGTTCTAGGTTTTTTAGATTATTCAATACAGGGGATTAAAAAGCCCTTCTTTCATGCATTTTTCAAGTGACGTTGAAAATTTCTTTAAAAAATGTTCGATATAGTATTTTATGTATAACTTGAAACATAAGTTACACAAAAATCTCATATCTTTTACTAAGAAACCTTGAATCTTAATGTGTCCTTGTATTGTACAAAATATGATATTTTATGTCACTTATAAACTTCATCGATTTTTTAAAATATTTCAATGTCACTTTCATCCCTTGGTTTCTAGACGCCTCATAAAAAATTCAGGAAGAATGTATGAACGATCAAAATAGGCCTTGGCCGACTTTCGTTCAACATTCTTTTCTCTAGTGGCTAGCCTTAGCCAAAGTTGCCTAAAGGTCATAAATAAATTAAACAATTTAAGAACGAGCTGTCCTGGCTTAGTTAAGTTGACTTGGCGTTCGGAAGATCCTGGGTTCCTATTGAGTTGAAAGAAGATTAGCAAGATGCCGATAATATTTTATTTATGGTAAGTGGCAACTTTAGTAGTTGGCTGTTGTTGGCTTATATTGTTTCTACTAGTTGAGTCATAATAAATCTTTAAAAAACAGCTTTAAAGGAGGAAAATCTAATCTAATGCCTTTCCAGGAGGCAACGTACCAAGAATAGAAGATACATTCCCTCGCTATACATATGTATATGTATTCAATATTCTAATTAAGTATACCGTCAATGATGATTTAAGCATTTTCATGTACAGGTATATAAAAATTTGGAATTGTAGTAGTGCTCGGTATTGTTTCGCGCTTGGTTCACCTTTTTCCGCCCACCAATCGGCCTGTGGTTCTTTGGTAACCTTAGACCATGCGTTGAGTTATAATAATAGAAGAGCTTAATTCACATATTTGAACACCAGGGCGTGCCGGACTTATTGAACAACTATCTTCGTTATTAGTGTACATAAAATTCATGAAACGAAATACAAAATCTATTTAGCAATAAACAGTGCAGTCATGGTAGAGTTCCGAGCTGAATAACGGGCGGCGATAGGTGAGTTAAACGCGAGTTCGGCCGACAAGCGCTGCGTTTTGCGACACCATTGCAAAATGTATTCCCTGTATAAAAAATGTTTAAATTCATAGCATACCACACTTTCATTACGGCACCCTTATGTAAATGATTGGAGTAAAATTTTTTTTAAAAAATCGATTTTTGGAAAAATGCATAGTTTCTAAACGAGTGGTAACATTTACACCAAGGTATCATATGGAAGCTTGGAAGACATTTAAAAGTTAAATTGAATGGATAGGTGCGTGGCCTTGAAAAATACCGATATTGCAATATAATAGTCAACTAGGCTTTGACCCGGACATTTTAAAAAACAAGCTGAAAATTTGTGGACATGTTCGGAATAATGTTCTAGTCAATATACTAAAAGTCCCAAAGAATCTGGTTTGGGGAAAAGACGCCATCTTGAAAAACCTGAGGCCATCTTGGGTATTTGCGTTTTTGGGCGTACCTTATGAAGTACCAGTCCGATGAAGCTATTTATTGTGCCAAATTAATATTCTTAGGCCACAGTTTACTTAATTAAAAGATTAACTTTAAATAAAAGCACATAATTTAGTGCTTTTAACCACTTTAATTGAATTATGTGCGATGATAATGAATTCGAAAACAAAATTAAACGGCTCACAGAAGTTTTAATAAAAATCATTACAGAAGAATAATTAGAAGGAAATATATGGTTTGGAAATACTGGACGAAATGGTGTTTACTCAATCTGTATACTAATAATATCCTACTCGGGTCACACTATGTGCGCAAAACAAATACACATTAGTTGTTTTTTATTATAGGGACTAGAGCATTCACAATTATTGTTATACTATAATATTGTTGAAAATATTTTGCACGTCACACTTTAACGTCTACTGCTCATCGTCCATAAGAACAAGGAGGTCGGTGTCTTATTTTGCAATGGCGGAATTCAATTCTCTTTCTGACACTTCCAGCGAATTTAGCACTACCATCGTATCCGCGTCGCCTGGAGCTTGAACTAGATTGATGCCAGCTTTTTCTAAATGTCTTGACAAAAGTGCAATGAAACGTGTTTTATTCTTTGTGTTTGTCAGAAATGCTTTCTGGGGTACAGTTGATAGTGTAGCGTCTGTGATAACCGTCTGCCGCTGCTTCTTTTACACATCTGATGGCGTGTTCTTCGTCCTCTTTGCTTGGGGTGACGTAGCCGTCGGAAACCATCGTCACGTTTCGACCGTAGTGATTAGTTATGTATTTCACATACTGTAGGCATATTTGTTCAAAGTTTACTGGACGCACCCATACTACTCGATGCAGTAGGAATCCTCCATCAATTGTGGAAACAGAATTTGGCGAAAGAATGCTTTCGCAAGGTCCTATCTCCTGTAGAACGCTTATGAATGCTGACTTGTTTCCTTTCCGCATTACTAGACCATCAAGAAGTGCAGGTGGTCTAGCAGCCAGTTCGTACTTTAAATAGCCTGTTAACGCCTCTTCGCTGCGTACAACGCACAGAAGTTGCTCAATAAGCTGGTTTGGATTTACTTCAACGGATGTGTCTTTTATCTTAATCGTTCTTGCTGCACTTGCAAGTGACTGTACTTTATCTTTTCGTTTGTGATGAATATCACTGAAGCACTGATTCACAATTGACTTCATGGCGCGCAGGCCGCAGTCATGAGCATCATCACAGTTGACGGTGTCATCATCAATCAATCCAGTAGATAATGAGACAAGAGATCTGATTGTCCTTGGAATGGGTTATGAGTTACGAGCCAACCTACTAGCTTTTCGATGTCCTTTTTGTCTCTAGCCTGTCGAGATTCGCGAAGTTCTACATGTTGCTCGGACTTTTCGGAATAAATGCCACTAAAATCTTCAATAGCCTCAATAATGTTCAATGATCCTGGCATTGCGCATACCCAACGAGCAATCACTCCTTCAAAAAGCCCCCGTCCGTGTGTTAATCCTCCAACAGTTTTCATAGTTCGCATAGTTACTTGCTCGATGGTCATGTCTGTGCATACCCTTGACCAAAATGTATCCGATCATCTAATAGTAAAATAGCCTTGGGTGGCAAACCGTTCGAATTGTCATGGTTTATTCTAATTTTATCATTTTCTGAAGATAAATCAGAGCAATTTAGGTGCCCAGCGTCGTGCAAATACGGAATCATACTTTTTACAGAGTAGAGGCGGAGTTTCCAGTCCCCAGAGCGTTCTGCTCTAATAAAAAGACGCATAATGCTGACCATTTTGAAGCACCCACATTGGCAGTACAACTAGTTTAGGAAACTTCTTCCAGTTTGACGTACAACAGCCTCGAAGCTTCAATCAAGCATTCAGACGTGCAAACCGTTTCCAGAGAAACTTTTCCTTCCAGTAGAACATTGAATACTGTCTTAATTTGTTTAATGAGGTCGGAATCCTTCTTCAGATTTTCTAGGAGCAGAATTGTCAAGGAAACTTGCATCAAGAAATGCACACGAAGGGCTCGAACGGCACGAAGAGCTCGCATGACCTGTCATCATATGAACCACGGTATTCTTAGCGTAAATAGATTCTCAAAGTTCTAAGCCACTGCCAGCCATAACGGTTCCCACAGAGCCCATAAATGATATCAATAGGTGGAAACCACCTAGACGCAAGACTACACATGATAGTAGACTGTCCTCTCCAGCTGCTAAAACTATATCCAATGTCTGTCTTCGCGTAAAGTGGTTGATCAAACGTTACTACACACGATTGTTGATTTCTTTGCTTGCACTGATCCACGACAGAAAGAGGACAAGTATAGATCGTGGTAGGATTTGACTGAGCAAGATTGACGAATGGCAGGGTCAGGACAGCTAATGTCTCGTATTCCGGTGGGTTTTGAACTGTCACGACGTCCATGAATTCGCTCCATCCGGAAACTGGCGGATCTTGAAGCAAGTAACCACACAAGGTCGATGAGATGAGCTTCTGGGGCAGTCGTAGGTTCCGGAACAACTCCCCTTATGTCCTCCACCACGATGAAGGATATTTGTTCGTAGTTGTTCGTTGATAGGCCGTTAGAGTCAGCATTCCTAGAGATGACAAATCAGGGCGAGGAAGAGAAGTTTTCGTCCTCGGAACAGGAGTGTTAAAACTGACGGCTTCCGCTGACGTGATGCACTTTATACCTCCTATTGCATGGAATGTCCCGTGTCCATCTAGAGTTTTCACATTATAATCTGCATTGTCAAAGGCAAAATGCACATAAGCCTCATCGTTGACCGAAGGTGGAGCGTTTTGAGCTACCAAAGACTCAAAATTGACTGCCTTTGAGTAGGTCGCACACATCCCTAGTTTTGATAACATCTCCAGCAATTGCCTTAATTTATATTTCCAATGGAGATAGACACTTACGCCTAGTTGCAATGGTGGTAGAAAGGAACGCGGACGGGCAGCTGCAAAGATTGCATGGGCAATAGTGACTGCTTTCCTCTTGGTAGGTAGGTCTTCATGTAATTGCTTCCTTTTCTGAATTAGGCTATTTATCATTTCTTTCAGTGTATCAGGTATCAAGTCCTCACCTCCAGATGAAATTTGTCTCTGTGTTGGATACATGTTACCAACGTACACGTGAGCTCGAATATCGTACCGTATGATATTCGCTCCAGTTTTTACAATTCTCATCCTTTCTTCGTCTGGATTGTTTTTCTTTTCGTTGTACCACTTTTCAGGCAGAATTTTATGCGCTGTTCCAGTGAAACAAAGGATATTGGTTTTCTTAACTTGCTCGGCAATTACGATTTTGTCACCAAAATGAGCTTGCAGCTTTCTTTTTAGATGCTTTTCGCTGTAGAGCTGTTCTTCGGGACAAGTGTTTTTCATGAAATCGATTAGGTCTCGAAACGTGAGTTAGTATTCGTGTCCATTCTTAATCAAATCTCAAAGTCTTTTCAGAGTTTGAAGTTTCTGTGCATTTCAGGGCACCCTCCCTCTGGACGAAGACACTTGTCCGAAGGTAGGGGAAGCCATACCAGGACGGCTTAAGTTAAGTAGCACTGTCGATGGTACAATGCTTCGGTAGTCACTAGATCAATTTCGGTATTTATTCTTAGCAATATCGTTTGGTCCCAAGTATTGGAGCGTTTCGATGCCAGAGGACGCACCGAGTCAATCACGCGAAGCGTTGTGATGATACTGTAAGGTGGCTGCCAGTCCGGCTGCTTATATTTGCCAGTAGTGTCAGTCTCCTTTTCGCAAAACATGCACTGTTATTTAGAAAGTGAATTCATTGACAGACAAGCGTACACGCCGCTTCAAAGGCTCTTCTTTCTCGTCGGCGGCAAGCTTAAAAATTCGACGCGTATAATTTTTCCGACAGTTCACATGGACTTGATCACTATCTTTATCTTCCGTTTCTCACTTAACTGTCGTATGGTATCAGTTCCTCTTCTAACGAGCACCACTTCACCAGTTTTACTGTCTTTACATAAAATACACGTTTTCGCATCCTTTTTGTTGAAGTTTTCACTCACTCTGCAATGATACCAAAAATGAATTACGTAATCATACTCAGTATCACCGTCTTTAAAATGTATGTCAATGGCAACACTGTTCTTCCGTAAATCTAATGTATTTTTCTATTCTTGTGCCGTTCCCACAAAATTAACTTTGAGAGAAGGAAGTTCAAGGTTTTGATCAGTATCAATATTTGTTTTCTATTTTCTTCACTGATATAGATCAAAACTGATCAGTATACCATTTTCCTCTATATACAAAACAGTGCTACCATATATTCTTGCGGTTGTACTGTTACGTTCACCTTATGTACCTACAAATTTAAAGAATACAACTTAAAAAGAAAAATCGGGATAAAAATAAACTTTAAAGAATGTTTTCTTTAAGAGCTACATAAAAAACGCAAAATCCAAGATGGCGGAGGTTTTTAAATATGGCGTTTTTTTTCCAAGGCGGATTGTTTGGGACTTTCAGTATGTTAATTAAAACACTGCCTCGCATATCTTCACCAAATTTCAGCTTGTTTTTCAAAATGTTCGGGTTCGGCCCTTTTTTTTGTCTAATTTTACTGGACTATAATGGCTGTTTCCTGAGGGTTTGCTAACACATAGACCTTTGTTCAGCATTTATTTTTAACTTCATTGCAACAATTTTGGTACTTATTGCGTTCAGTTCGACAGTTGTTGATGCAGATGTCAAGCGTGTTGGACTTGGAACTTTCGTTATCACTTATCACTGTTGTTTGTTAGGTATCTGATTACAGTTCTGGGAGTTTTTGCACTAGTGGTGCACCCATGCGTAAGGTTGTCCGATTATTTAACCTTTTTAGAAATGCATTTGTCTTTTTCTTCAAGAAGTCCGGCATTTAAAAAATAAAATTAGCAAGACATTACTAAACATAAATCTGCATTGTTTGTGTTATTTATGATAAACTTTGCGGTCACAAATAATTGTCACATTTATTAACTACTAGGGTGCGTTGTGCTGTCATATATAGCACTTGACTTATTTTGTCTCCGTTCGCGTAACTCCGAAAAGCACAAAAAATTGGTAAGAACTAGCACATCAGCAAGTAATGTTTTTGTCTTTAACTTCCCCAAAACTTTTGCAACTAGATAAAAAGGTACAAAACGAACGTGATTGTGCCTAGGGAAAAAAAAAAACCTGCAAATTCATTGCGTCCGGCATTTTTTTCAAAATGTCCGACTATTTTCCGAGTTTTGTCCTGCATTTAACAATTTTAAGTTGGTAACCCCACCCGTGCACACCCTGTTCAATTTTGCAGTATCCTTGACTGTGAAGATTTGATGCCGTCTTATGTTTCAATTCTGGAAGTAATTCATGAATTGAAGAAATGGGTTTCAAAGGAGGAGTGTTTACAACGAAGCACTGTTAGCCATGGACAAAAGAATAATTTCAAAGACATATGCTTCTGTACAAGATCTGGTCAAAGAATCAAGGAAAAGAACATTGAAATTATGTGTTTTTCGTGCTCTTTGTAAAATTACGCCAGGATAGATCAGTACTAATTGTTCATCTGAACCAGAGCAGCTTTTAAACTCTTCAGTTTCATATTTCATTGAAGCGGGATTCGAACCCCCGTCCATTATTTTTTTTCTCGAAAGCAAATCGTGAACTTGCCTCCTAGAGAAATTTAACGCTTTGTTGAGTCCTACTCAAAATGAACATCGAAACCTGGATTACACACTCTTCTGTTTCAAAAAATCGAATGAATCGATCCGGACATTGCTTAAACCCCAATATAAAGAGAAAAAGGCGCACGGTATTGGTGAAGGAAATCTTGTTTACTGACTTAGTAATGGTGAACTGGGGGGTCGCCGTCAGCGCACTTGATTCCTACGAATATTTAGTATTAGCATCAACGAGCAATGGAACCAAAGGCATCATCTTCTTGTGTGCAAATTGCCGCCGAAAGAAAGACATGGAAATGGCACTTATTTTCCCCAAACACAAATTCAAAACTCGGGACATGTGTTGCTAAGCATTTTCGAAATCCGTATAATACGGGTAACAAAAATCAGATATTCACGCATATTTTCCACATTACAAAAAACACTAAGTCAAAATTACTTAAACGAACACTTCAGATGCAATTAACTGTATGTTGGAGAGGTCTTGCTGCTTCCAAGAGCTGAATGGCTCGTGTAACGAACAGGTAGCTACGTTGCCTGTCGTCCCTGTATATATTGCTAATTAGTAAATGGTTTAGATTAATATCTGTGTAATTATGGAAATGTGTATCCCTTTGATTAGCAAGTAAGAAAAGTTGGCCAACCGTATATTTAATCAAGTGTGTTATATCTATGATATTATTATGTAATCTGTATATTAATGTATTACGTAATTGTTATTCTGTGTTGCTGCGTAATAGTACTAACTTCCTTTATTTCCTGTATATTTAGAGGAACATTTTTTATTCATTTAATCTTTTTTAACTTAAAAACATGTCTTTCTGGGTATGAGTACTCAAATCGTCAGCCCCGAATAAGTTCTTTTTGGTGGGAAAAGCCTCAAGTCATTTTCTAGCCAATCATGTGCTAGCATTCAAATTCAAAACGCCAGCTTTGTTCTGGAAGGGGTGAGAGCCCTATTTAAGAACACACACGCGTGATGACCGGCACTCCTGAACTGACCGTCACCTACGATGTAGTTCAGCAGGACTAGAGAGGGCTTCTAGCAGCTGGGATGGTAAGCCAAAGCGAACTGATTTACGTTTCTTTCTCTTTTGGAGGCGATTGGGTCCTTGCTCCACTAATGAGTCAACTACATTCTTTTTTCTATATTGATTATTATGTTTGCACAATCCACAATGATATATTTTTTGTAACAGCATTCGGAAAACTTTCGGCAACTAAAGTCGAAGTTTTTCCATTCTTCTGACAGTGGCGTCTCGTGGGCTTGAAAGTTGGTAGTTCACAACCAGTGATTCCGCCAGACCCCCTTTTCGGGGGTGTCACCCCCAAATTATTGAGCTTATCACAAATATGAATTTTTACGGTAAAAAATAATAGAAACCGTGCTAAATTCCAGGTACACCCTCCCGATTTTTATTTAAAATCCCCAAATCTGAAAGTCCTGGCAGAATCTCAGCTCCAAAGAGCAACAAAGAAAGTACGAGAACAAGAAACACATCGTTCGATAGCCTGAAATCATTTCTTAATGCGTTAAGTAGAAAATAGAACTATAGATCTCCATAACTTACTTACACTATATACTGAGTTAAGAAAAAACAGGAACTCCACACAAAAATAAGTAGTTGGACTGGTAAGGAATTATCTCGCTTTTTGAGGATTGCAGGTTCGAAAGCTCGGCGGTGCAGCGACGAATATATCTCAGAGCAGTTTTCCACGAGAGTATACAATTGAAAATTGTCTTTCACAGTAAATACATATACAAAATAATAATAATAAGAGGAAGAAATTAAATATATCATTCTTACCTTTATTTGTATATCAAGTCCATTCTTCTGTTTTTCTGGGCAGCAAACTTGTCTATAACTCTTTGGTTGAAGTCCTGCATTTTCCTTAGCAACTGCTTTTCAATGAATAGCATTGCCAGGGCGCTGAGACGATCTTGTGTCATCGTATTTCTTAGAAAAGTCTTAATACGCTTTAATGTTGAAAAACATCTTTCTGCTTCTGAAGTGGACATCGGAATTGTTACCATGATTTTGAGGAGTTTCGTAGAACCTGTTCGAGTCCACTGGGAATCCCCTTCAAACAACATGCAGGGAAACAAAACAATGGCATTTTACGTCACATCCTGTAAACCACTTGTGCTTTTTGTACCAATCACTATTAAAAGTGCGACGATATGTATGAGCTTTACCTTTCACTTCCTGATTCAGAGTTAGGTTCGGCTGATGAGAACCCAAAGTTTTAATTTCGAGTATTTCAGATTCTGTCAACTTATTAAAAGACACCGATTGGAATCTATGAACCGAATTCATATTGATGGCAGTAACGCAATACGCACCAGTACACTAAACACACTGAAACAATACTCCTTCACTTCAACACAGCTTCACAACACACTTCATTCAAACGTGGAAAAAACACTCATTCAAATCGGTGTTCAATATTATAAAATAACTCACTAAAGTAGGCAATGTTTTCTCTCTTCCTTATAAGGTATCTGAGGACTGTGATTGGTGAACAGAAATTATATTAATCTACTTCTTGCAGCACACAAAATTACGATATATCTCACAAAATAAAAGAAACTCACAATATCTCTCTTCAGATCTCGTATTTTGGCGCTTTTAGGTATGAGGGGGTTGGGAGTAGCCTCTTTGCCCTAAATTTATTCCTTAAAGATAGTTAAGCGCAAAAGATTGAGAGTTTATTATGCAATGGAATGTGTTGAAAAATACATGTTTTATAAAATGCCTCCTTTTCTCTTAATAAATCTTTAATGACGAAACGAACAAATCAGTTCCGAAAATCCTTTCAATCTCTTGCATGACACTCTAAAAAAAAGGTTGTTTATTGTTTACACAATGTTGCAAACTGCTTGATACTGTTCATTAGCTCTTCGTTTATTACTGATACTGGAACTGAAACAATTTTATGTAAATAGAGATGTAACATTATGTTATTTAAGCGTTTAATATATTCGTCCATAAACGATTTATTGTGTATATTGCGATTTTGGTATGTAATGAACGTTTATCCTTGCTTCTGCCAGAAGATTTGATTACATTTTAAACACGAGAACGGGTGGAAAAGTCAAGGAGAGTTAGCAACAGTGCTCAGCCCTGTTCTTCTGCTATCTTCGTTCACTCTAGGATTGTGCACGCCGAGGTCCCATATACACTATGTTATAAGTTAGGCCTAACGCCAGTTAAGCGCATATGGGGCAACGCGTTCACAAACGAAATGTGAACTGGAAACAAATTGAAGAGTAATAACAACTTGATAAACCAACTGTATACCTATGCCTCAGTGTAACAATTTAAAATGTGGTGTGTTTTTAAATCTTTCGATAAGAAACACAATCTAAAACGAAAATAATAATAATAATAATAATAATTCTAAAATAGTTGGCAGTTCACGTGCTCCTGTGAACGTTAATACGCGACGTCACTGTCTTCTGATACTTTTTACATTTGAATTGATCTCTAATCCTTACTTGTCCAAACATTAGCTTGATCGATAAAGGAAGTAAGGTAAATTGGAGTTAGAACTTGTATCCATTCTAAAAGAACAAAATCTTTGCCTTAACATAAAATCGATTACGGATCCTGTGGAAATTTTAGGTCTCCGTTACAGGGACTAAAACAGAGAGCTTGTTAATTTGGCATTGCGGACTGTAATTGATTAAGGGACGTGATCAACCATCTAATTATTCATCTCGACATAAGCTTGCTTGATAGAAGAGGATAACAGATTGTTGTAACTTCGTTTATTCTATTTTGCTCTCATTATAGTTATTTCTCACGATGATTACAATGCTGTTGTTGTATGTGTTTGTGTATGTGAGTGTAAATGAGCGTCTGCTACCCTCTAGCACAAGCAGAGCTTAATAAAGAGGCAAGATGCAAATTAAACTGACGTCCCATTGTTGCCATAAAGATGATTGATGTAGAGATTCGGGAGCGACGCTACGTACATCCATTTTGTTCGTTTTCTTATAACTAAATTGCTACCTACCAAATACTAAAGTAAAAATCCAAAATTATTAATACAAATTTTGAAAGATTAAAATAATACGCAATAAAGTGTCGGTCTATTTTGAAGGACAAACAATAGTGTCCAATATTATCACCCCAGGGTGGATCGCTGTATAGGACGGTAAATACAGCAACAGAAGTCTGCTCTTGATTTTTTTCTTTTTATTGTACGTGTGTATGTATAAGTCTGACATTAGAGAAAGTTCTATCCATTAAGTTTATTCTTTTGTATAAATTTGATCACAGTGAGGGGGGCTTGTTAGGGAACTGTCAGGCAGTTAGAGAACTACCACCATTAACTACATTTCTACTGATAATAAAATTCTCATTGCCTAGAAAGAATACGTCTGTGTTTAATTCCACAAGAAAATTCCTAAAAGGGTTCAAAGAGCTAAGATGCTCTTGATTCTGTGTACACAAGTATTTGTTGTCTTTCTTTTTATTTATGGTCAACAGGAAACCTAATCGAAACTGAGTTTCTTCCGTACTTTTTGTGAAACAAAAGTGGGTCGAGCTATTCACGGGCAAGTTATTATTTTAACACATAATTCATTTATCTTTATTGGCAATTTTTGCAAGCTTAAAACAAAAACTGTGCACATAGATAATTGGCACCCGCTAAGTTGGACTCGATTATTTTTCAATTTTATAACGAGTTTTAGAACCCTAGAAATACAAAAATTTATTTTTATGTAGACCCGGTCAAAGAGAGAAAGAATGACAGTCATTACCGAAAATCTCAATTCTGGAGGCACTCCGACAGCTCTGCCACTGATATAAGCGATGATGATTTGCTTCAACGTATTAGAACTGTATCTCAACGTCAGGATAGTACCGTAATTGAAACTACAAACGTTGCTGGCGCAAGTAGGCACAGTAACGGATAAAATAGCGCGTATGGTTGAGTAGATATCGAGAAAATGCTGTTCGAAGAATTGAAGTTACAGTCTCCAGCTTTTTATGGGGAAACGTCAAAGATGGATCCATTTTTCCCCCTTGAAATGTTGAAAATATATAAGAAAAGCCAAAAACTAACAGACGAATACTTGATTTTGTACTTCCGAGATGCCTAAAAGCAGGCGCATATAATTTTTTCTGTTTTCGTCATCGCTTTGAATATATGGGTGCGTTCCGCCGATCATTCCTGCAAGAGCACTGTAGCTATTTTTATGGTAATGAGCTCCGTAATAATTTAACGTACAATTATCAGTTGCATATTGAGTCACTTTCGCAGTTCATTAGAAGAACTGCTATGCACGTTTCATGGTTGGATAACTCTCCTACCATCGAGAAACAGATAATACACGTGGCTGAAAGAGCGAACTCCGTTTTCCACCCCTAGTTATACAATCACGACTGTAAAACATTAAAAGAGCTTGAGAATTATAGCTTACGAATATCTTTTTTTTGCTTGCAAAGAGCGCGCTTTATGACCCCAGTCAGTCTTAAAATTCAGAATCTATAGAATCACTTGCCATATTAGGAGGTGTGAGAAGAAACAAGGTCGGGTTGGCGCCATAGGTTCTCGATACTGGCTACTTTCGACGTCAACGGGGAGATAGTACCTTGCCAGACCGCAGAAAGACTGACGGATTCAAGACATAGAAAATTATTTTGTAATTTCTGTAAATAAGCTGGTCATTCAGAGGCCGTTAACTTCCGAAAATGCGATAAGAAAAAGCAAAACAGAAAGTCTTTTGTACATAGAAAGAGAAAATACTCGAGAATGAAGAAGTTGAAGATGAATATTGTGTGGTAGCCTGAGGGACAAATTTAATTGGGAACCTTGACACTGTAGCGCAGATTACAATAGCGCGTCTGTTTATGTACAAGAAAAGAGTTGAAAAGATATAAGTGAGAGCGATAAACAAGAAAGTAGTTTTGTCCCTCGCCCAGGGTGGGTGCGTCTCAGATGAGCAGTTAATTTGTAACTTATACATACAAGGGCACCAGGTGAATACCCTAGTCTTGTAAAGAGGCTTGTGCTTGTCCTTGATTTCCTCCAGCAATTGGAATCTTTGTGTCTCAGAGAGTTTGGTGTTTTTGGGACAAAAATAAGCGTTACGGTTTCCTTCCCCCATTCTCTCACACATGCACAGCGAAAACTCTATTTTTTCCTGTCTCGAGAAGTAAGCTCAACGGGGAAAGGAAGAAAACCGTGTTTCGAAGGAGGATAAGGAAGCTTTGAACCACGTCGAAAGTGGAATCCAGAAGGTTCATATCTGGTTACGGCGAAACAAGTCGTTTTCTGATTAAAAGAAGAAAACCGCAAGGATTCAGATGCTATTAAAATGGTAAAACCAATTTGAGGGAGAATGATGGAAATAATAGACCGTTAAATAGTTTTTATGTAGCAAGTACAAAATACTCTTATTAGTCTCCGGTCACCGTGACCGGGCCCAGAACAGTGAGGGTTAATGGAAAAATAAATTGGCAAAGCTCCCACTAATTACATGTTATATAGGCGGGATAAAAACACACACTTTAGCACATACAGGGACGAGTAAGACTTTTTGCTTTAGCCCACTGGCTGAGAAATTAAAAGAAAAAGTTGTTGTTATACAACATGTGAGTACTAGTATTCGTCTCGCGGAAAAAGCACGTCATCGTCTTCAGTAGTTTAAACTCAAGTAAGCCTCCAGGGTGTGCAAATAGAGCAAAAGATGATTATTTTATTGGAATTAGCGTTCCAATGCGTACGTGGCCGTGATTTCTTTTATCTAGCAAATGTTGCGTTATTTGTGCAAGACTAAGCATGGGCTTCTGATGAACCCAGTGCAATCCGTTGGAAATTAGATAAAATTAATGATGTAAATTAACTTTTTGCTTTGTTCGAAATTAACGATGATATCGAACAATTATTGAGGGAATCAGTCCAGAAATATGATTTAAGTTAAGAATGGCAAGAAAAGTTTATCGATTTATTAATAAAATACAAAGACGTGTTTTCCTACATGCCAAAATTACTCCAGTTTTGGAACATCGCATTGAACTGAGAGATTGTTCTCATTTTAGTACTAAGTTGAGACCGATGGCAGAGGAGGATCGGATACTATTAGAAGTGGTGTTAGACGAAATGGAACTTCACGGAATAATTAAACGAAGGTATACAGCACATTTAAGTAGTATCATATTGCATAAACGTCCTAAAAACCGCCTACGAACATTCATGACGCCAGGGTACTGAATTCCAGGACCGTACCCATAAAATTTAAAATGTCTACTTTTGAAGGAAATAAGCTATATGGAACCATGGTCTTATTCTTACGCGGGAATTAGATTAAAAAAGATTCAAATTCTTACTAGTTTCTTAACTCCTTATGGAACATATTTTTTCAGTGGGTGCTTTGGCCTGACCGGGCTCCCGATTACATTGAACAAGTTACTGACTACGAGCTTGAGGAGTGCTACTTTACAACTTATGTTTCGTTTTATGACGATCTGGGTTTTGGGAATGAAAATGAGATGGAGCATTACCATGCTGTATAAAAATACAGCAGAAATTAAAAGCAGCAATTTTAATGGTTAATCCACAGAAGGTTTTAGTCGGCAGGCGTTCAATTGAGTACATTGGATTTAAAATTAGTGGGAAAAATATTTCTGCTACTGAAGAAAACATTAAGATGGAGCAAGAATTAACTAGACCAAGAACTAAGTGGCAGTTACAGTCTCTGTAAGGATTCTTTTTGTTTCATAGATTTTAGTCCCACCCATATCTCAGGTCGTGAAAAGCTGGACAGATCTTTTCAAAAGTGATGTGAAATTTCGGTAGACACCCGAATGTAAAAAAAAGCTGGAATTTCTGAAACAGTACTTAATTTCAGACCCTACTCTTATGTTGCCAAAATTGGACAAGGAGTTTCATATCTATGCTGACCTTAGCGACGACACTGTAGCTTTCGTGATTCTGCAGCGAATTGATGAAAAAAAACAACGTATTATCTACTATGCGAGCAAAAAATTGACACATACACAAGCATATATTCCATATAATACACAAAATATGTTGCATGATATATATCACAGTGTCATATTCAATCCAGTAGTGGATGAGGTCTTTCCCCGAAGGGAGGAGTATATATATATATATATATATATATATATATATATATATATATTGATGTTCAACAGATACAAATAAAAGTTTGAATCTTTGAGCATCATATGGAGAATATCTGAGATAAATTAAGATCTTTCCCTTTCCAGAAAAATATATGTGTGTGTGCGTGCATGTGATAAACGTAGATATGAGTATGTTTTGTTCCAAACGGCCAACATATCTAACTTCGGAGAGTGTTGGTTTCGAATTCGGGAGGTCCTCGG
>JAGDQP010025673.1:0-11483 GCA_022664845.1 Lepisma saccharinum
TATAACCCAAGTCCGTACATATTAGTATACCCCAGAGCTGAAACCGGGTCACTTTTGGTGACTGACATAGGTGACCCGGTCTGAAACTTGACCAGACCCAAATGACTCATGACCAAATTCTTTCAGAATAGCCTTGCACACACTCCGGCGGTAATTTTGATCTTCCCGGGGCAATGAGACTATTTCCACATGTTATTACTATTCGGAAATTTTCGGCTTCGTATTTTTTGTGCTCTGGGGGTAACAACCCCGGTTCCGGTCACACCTGAAAGAAACACTGTTCAAACGCAATAGTGAATAATAGTACAATAAGGAAAATAATTAAATCTCCGCTTTGCCCTCCGGGTCCCAAGCATAGACCTGATGACCTGGTTCAAAACTTGACCCGGCAACCCGTTTCAGCTTTGGCACGGCCCGGTTTGACTTATTCATCTGTTGACTGCCAACGATTCTATACCATGTGAACCATCACCTCACAAGTTGCCATAACTCAAAACCCAATTGAAACAGAATTATCATTCTTAAAACGCCCGTCACCATTAAGTTAAATGAAAGTAAAATCTTCATTTCGCCTAGTCTGCAAAATCGAGATACATCATTACATTAGGCAGCCGACGATATGCAGAAACTTGCTAGATTAAAGAATAAAATACATTTCCTTTATTTTAAAAATATAAAGTTCATCTGCGAGGGTCAGCTGCAGTGGTGTAACATTATATCTTAAGCGTTTTTAGCTTTACGTATTCGTTCTTAATCAAACGATGTTAACTCTCCAGATGGGAAATTTTGCAAAATGGTAAATGTTTGATGCTTTCAAGTTATTTAGCTTAGAAAGCATTGTCTCAGGGGTCCCAGAAAATTGCGCCATCTTACGACGTCCTGAAAAAAACTATTTTCTAACAACTCAGCAGATTAACAAGTGTGAACATTGGCCATTCTGTCTATTTAGAATACATGAAATATCTGTTAGGAGTACTTAGCTAATGAAGATTAAGTTCAACGGATTGTATCGTAACTTGGACGTTTGAAGTCATGAATCACTCTACGTTGTAGCATATAGGAGAGCGAAAATCTTCATTCATTCATTCTGTGCTTTCGCCAGTTTAAATTATGCGTTACAGCAATTAAGAACGACCCGTTTAGGTGCATTTAGTTCGTAAGTCTGCCAAAGCGATCAACACAACAAGCTTCGAATAAAAAAAATAATCGAAGTAAAACTGTACCAGAGTTGTAAGAAAAGCACTGTTTCCTGATGGTTATTCAGCCATGCCATGAATGAAAGTAATGTGTGTTGCATATCATCACGGGGTCGAAGAAGACTTGTTGCCTTCGTTTGAGAATACTTGAATAATTCGCACGTCAGGAAGACTGCTTATGACAGTGAAAGCTTCGTATCAGGACATGCGTTCATCTTATCGCTTTACGCTGTATCCCTGTCCACAAATACTCTCTGTAAGGAAGAAGTAACATGGCTGTTTTATTACATTTTTTCTTATAACAGTACGGCCTTGTTTCCATCTTGAATAAAGAAAACACTGCTTTCTGACAAGGCTTGTTATACTTGTAAGGCTTTCTGACAAGGCTTGTAACCACAAAAAGGAACTAAAGCGTAATGGTTTCGAAAGTATTACCACCTCCGGAAATATATCTCCTAAGGGCGAAGAAGAAGGTGATAATACTTCCGAAACTGTTATACTTGTTTCCTTTTGTGGTTACTAAAGTATCACCAGCCTTGTTTTCTTTATTCAGCATTCTTCTATCTTCATTAACGCATTACTGTTATTTATGGATTTTTGTTTAATCTTGATCATTTCTAACAGTCAGCATATACAGTACAGCAAACTCCCGATTATTCGTGTTAATCCCCGGACAAGATGGCCAGAGATTAAATTGAGGGTGGGCTCGGGAGGGATGAGTTCACCCACGAATTTTCTACGGAGAACTGGGGCCCACGTGCCACTTTTATCGCACGCCACGGATCTTGTGTTTTTATATATTATATTATACTATGCACACAATACATCTGTGGACAGTTATGCGCTAACATTTGGTTAAATATGAGTCAGTGACTAGGATTGGATGCACTTGTTAGACTCCCAATCCAATTTCATTTCCAGGTTCATTTAGTTTGCACTCCGTGTTTGAGATGGCGATTGCTCTCCAGGAGTGAGAGAAAGTAAAGTTAATGTATTATTTAAGTTTTTGTTGTGATATCTTACTGTTACCGTCATTAGTAATCGTAATATATTATATTTTAGTATTGTTGCTAGTGCTCTTATTACTGCTACAATATGACTATAGTCAGTATTTTAAACGAGTCAATTAAAAAAAAAACTTGCTTGAAGAAATGTGTTGTGCGTGTGGAGAGTACAATCAAAATATGACATTTCCCAAAATTCTTTTGAAAAAATTTATGCATCCTAAACTAGAGTTAATCCAGAAGGAAATCATCTCTCTCTGCACACAGTATGTCGTAGTATCGCTCTTAGCGGTTGAGTAAGTTGCTTTACCTCTTTCTTTCTTTTTGGCTTTCGACAGTGTCCTTGTGATAATTACCTTTTGTCGTCGGGAGCTTTGGTCTCTGTCTCGAGAAAAAACTGTTATCGCAGCGAGAAATTAGGGAAATTTACAGCCGTCGCGCCGTGTTTCCTTTGCTCAACCGCTTGTTTCGCTCCAACGGTTGGCTGATATATATGTAAGGTGCTCGTAAACCGTGATATGGCGAACGTTGTTTGTCGAATTGTGGCTTCACAGTGTTATTCAACACTATTATTGCTGGCAGTGGATTTGAAATGTCTCCGTCGCCTTTGCCTGCATGCCCAAGCTATGACCATCAAGTTTAAGGTGCTGCAGTTTTTTGTTTTTTTTTTATTATTTTTATTTTATTTCGAAGGTTCTTCACCTACTGCAGTGACAGAATTGAAAATTGCCAGCAAAAAAAAAAGTTACTTCGAAGTTGTTCCAATTGCGAATTTTCTGATGTAGTCAGCATAAGCTTGTGTACTAAGAAATATTCTGTTTCCACTAATACAGAAATATATATATATTAGAATCTGTCTGAAGATATTTAACGTAGGCGTTCTTATTATAGAATGTTTCAGTCTGTGTGTGTATACTGAATGGAATTGTTTTTGTGTAAAGTACTCCACCTTTTCATAACAGCAAGCCCTTTACTTTGCTGTATCAATAGAATGATTTTTGGCACCAGTTTCTTTTGCAAATAGTTCTACCATGTTTTAATTGCAAGATGTTTTTTAAGGAAGTAGGACATCCTCCAGTGTACTGCTTTAATAACTTAAATTTTCTGATTTTTAAGATTGCAACTAATCGCAGTAGGACATCCCCGTATTAATTAATTAAATAAAAGTTTTTGTTGCATGAAAAGAATAGACTTGTAGTAAGTTCCTTTTTTCGCCACCAGATGAATGTTAGATAACATTAGTCACCTAGCGTTAGTTTTGAAAACTAGCTGAGCATTTGCAGACAGATAAATCTACGATTACAAGAACCATCAATCTTTTGTCTGTTTCTTCGATATGTAGGCTGTAAGGAACATAAATTGGAATGCAATAGCTTGGCATTTCGTGGTCATTATTTATTTCCACTTTCACCGAAATTAATTTGCTCCTCGAGACCACAAATTATTTAAAGAATTTTATAGTCTCCTGGTCCAGCTTGAAAGTTAATACCCTGTGCTTTGTGGTATTGTGTTTTGGTAGATCTTCACTGTGTGATGCTCTTACCTAAGCCTGAAACCGTTTAGAATTAGCACAATCGGAAGTCGTAGATGAAATATAATAATATTTAAAATGAAAAGTGGATAAAAATACAGTAGTTCAAGTAGATTCAATGAGTGACGAGAGATGGTGCTGGTAGCAAATTATTAAAATTTGGAGGTGGTGTAGTAGTAAATGTTACCGAATTGGAACCAATGAGCGTAGTGTCCGGTATCTGTGTAGAGCCTTCCTTGATCAGCTGTCAGAAAGGGGAACAGGAACAGTTGAAGAATGTAATGAAATATTTCACGACTGAAGCCAGACCTTGTCGTTTATTTTCTAGTTCCGTAACAGTTCTGCGTATCACTCTAATGACTATTTTCTCTTGCAAGCATTTCACTTGAATGAAAACTAGGCTGTGCTTCACATATGGGTGGGTATAAAAAGAAATAATGCATTGACTCATGGTATGAATCCAGTGAGCACACCTTCCTTTCTTCCTAGCTTTGTGAGAACGCCAAGTGGCTGTACAAATCTGTCTTTGTTTCGACCGTACTGGAAGACTAAACAGTGTGCGTATGTCACAATATGTTTGTATGTGGTTCGAATGCCTGTTCACATGTGGAAAGACAATTTTGTCATATGACTAGTGAAATTTTACAGCTCCTGACGACCCCTTCCAACAAAGGTGCGGGCCATGCTCTTCGTTAATCTGCCATTGGCAGAGATCAGCAGCAGAAGGAGATATAAAACGATCAAAACTTTCGACTTCGGAGTTGCGTTTTCTCTGAATCGTGTACTTCGTATCCAACGTTGGGTACTTTTAAGCTGGTACTTTCTATTTTTACAAGTTCAGTTGCTCCACTATTTCATATTGTGTACAGCAGACCAAGGCAAATCTAGAATTTTCGTGAGGGAAGAGTATAGCAGAGACCTTCTCCACATTTTCCGGCTAAATGAATTTTTTGAAAGTATAAATTTATCATCTTTCTCAGCGTATTGCTAAGTTGTATCGTGGAATATGAACTCGGTATCCCCTAAAGTTGACATTTCTAGACGGATTAGCCCCCAAACAAAGCGAAGCGTTCTCTTAAGTAAATTGTAAATATATATTCCCGTGACATAGTGACAATCGGCGTGGTGAACCGATGGTGGTTTACCAGGGCCTTCCATATGATTAAGATGACGTCATAAGGATGGGACCTACAGTTTAACGTGGGCTCCGAACCACATGTCCCCACCGAGAATCGAAGCCGAGACCTGTTGATTACGAGGCAGCGAGTGTTACCACTCACCCTCGTGCCACTCTGTATACGCCACTGCACCGGGCAGTTCCGTTCTCAATCTACCTACCCTTTGCTTTGTCAGGTAAATCGGGGCAATGTGTTGAAGTCATTTATTTTCTTAACCCTCGTAATCCTTAAAACTTGTCTCCTTTTATGCAGCTTCGTTACGTAATGGAAAGCGATGAATTTGGTGATGTTTAATTTCCTCTAGCGCAGACCAGAGCTTAAACGGTGATAGATGTAGATGAAAGAATTTTAGATTCGAGTTCACGGCCCATGATTGTCTGGCAGTTTTCAACCAGGTGGCAATGCACGTTTCATTACAGTATTTTTGTACTTCCTGTACTCCTGCGAAATTCAGCATCATACACTCGGATTTTCACAAGTTCGGTTGCAAGGTCTCCCTCAGTTTGATCAGGCGGTGTGGTACCTTGACCAGGAATTCCGATTGGATTGGATTCTCGCAATTTCCCTGGCGAAATCTCATTTTTTTATTAAATCCAATTCAATAGTGATTGGTGAAAATCCAGATTTCAGTGTACCCTGAAAAAAATGGACGACATAATAATTAACCCAAATGTTTTTCACATTTGTAGATTATGATAGCATACGTGTCATATGAATATTTTCACAAAACTCTTTGTGGAATTGGGGGGGGGGGGTTTCACTTTTCTGACCCGTTCCCTAACCCTGGAAACGCAAATGGAATTGACTAGTTGTATAAAAGTGAAATGTGATAATCCCATACAATTGTTGTGTGAATCATTGCGCTTGTGACAGGGGAACGAGTGGGTTGATTGTGTGGTCTCTGGCAATGGTTGAGTTTACGTCATAGCGCCTCGCCACTGAACGTCAGTCATCAGAGCAAGGTGACGCACTCAATAAGTCCTAATCCAAGACGGTTGGCCTGAAACAAGGCTCCTTCTCAGAATTTCCTACTCTTCAACGTCATTGTGTAGGAAAGCGTCTGGGATTCATCTGGAGATGATGCGAGGATAAAATGTTACGTTGCTTCAGCCGGTAACCATGCATTAGCAGTGCACGAGCCTTCTCACTTACTTTCTCTTTTCTTTGTGCCAAGAAATGCTCGTATTACATGAAGGAGACTTCGTGCATTACGAAAGATGTAGATGCCCTACAGACCGAAACGAAACGTCCTTAAATACAGCAGAGTGCGACAGGTAATCGAGAACTTGAACCGTCAGTCCAATTATATGAGTATGAATACCTTTGACGTGTGCCAAGAAAACTCTCGTGTTGGAGTGAAATTCGTTGTTATTGAATTGGAGAAACAAAAAGAAAAATGTGTAATAATTAGAGCGAATTTCGTGGAAACACATTATCTTAAATCGGACGACGGAATGGCACTATACTTAAAACTGCTCAAGTAAATAATTTACGGTGTTTCTCAGATAATAATTATGAATTTGAATTATATTTTTGTCCTTAAGGGTCTGTTCTACAATCGACTGCAAACTTCTACTCAGCGCTAAGTTGAGACCAACTCTCATTTTGCGTACTCTCATTGGCCAAAATCAGACTTGGCCTCAACTTAGCCCTAACTAGAAGTTTAGCGGTTGATTGTAGAAGTGACCCTTAGGCATCTATGGTTCAGGCTAAGATAGGGAAAGGATTTGTGAAGACCAGGGCCTATGTTGTAGGCGCCATCTGCCTGATCCTAGCATTTGCCTGGTGTGACACGATCTGCCTTATTTTTATGTAATATTTTTTTGAAATTGTTAAATTGGTCCTATCTGCAGTGAGTAAAAAGTTGCAGTACAGCCTTGTAGTTCACAAATCGTCAAGGAAATGAAGCATCGTAGTACACAAATGTGGATTTGTAATTTTGGTGTATATCATCAACGTGGCCGCCATCTTGAAATCCGCCATATTGGATGGAGGTGAAAACGTTTAAATGGCAAGTGGGCCGTGTGACATATCAAACAATACGAGAATGTTCCCAGAAAGTCATTACAGGTGTCAGATTTGACCTACCTCTTACAGTGTTGAAGTTATCTCCACTGAAAGTTTGCCGCTTGATATATGAATGAATCCTACAGTACAACTTTGTTTCTCACAAACCGACAAGGAAATAAAGTATGGTAATACACAAATGCACAATGATGGAAAACGGCTACATAATTATACATTATTGCGGTGCGAAATGTGAAATTAGAAATAGTAAAAATTCCTGAATTTGCAAACGTTGATTAAATTCTTTAATATTATAGGACTTACGTATACAGCGGCAAACTTTCAGTACAAATAACTCCAACACTGTAAGAGGTAGGTCAAATCTGATACCTGAAATGATTTTCTGGGAACATTCTCGTATTGTCTGATATGTCACACGACCCACTTGCCATTTAAACGTTTTCACCTCCATCCAATATGGCGGATTTTAAGATGGCGGCCACGTTGATGATATACACCAAAATGTAGCACTATCACACCAATCAACATTTGTGTACTATACGATACTTCATTTCCTTGACGGTTTGTGAACTACCAGGCTGTACTGCGACTTTTTACTCACTGCAGATAGGACCAATTTAACAATTTCAAAAAAAAAAAATTACATAAAAATAAGGCAGATCGTGGGTCTTTTAATGTTATTTCTGGTATATGTACATTCGAATAAAGACAATAAAATATATTTCGTGTTAATATCGACTGATTTGTTGGGAATGTTTCCTCCTGAGGGGAAAGAACCTGGAAATCCCTCACTCAGGATGGTCGGCCGTTGGGATCGAACACACGACCTTCCGAACGCTACATCAGTGCTCTCCCACTGAGCTACAGGGCTCAATAATTATGAAATCGTAAAGCAAATTTCCCGCAGTACTGTTATGAGAAAAACTGGGTGAAACTTGATTTAGATATGTCTAATCTGCTGCCATGCGCATCTCACGTAAAAATCACAACACAAAATGTACGTGCGCGCAATTGTACTTGTTGTTGTCATCTAACAAAAAAATAATAATAATAATACTGTAGGTAGACCATTAGAAGGACCTTGGTGTCATGTTTGATGAAAATCTAAGTTTTACTCCGCGTATTGAATGCGTAATTGTAAAACACACAAACTTCTTGGCTTCCTTTTCTGTACAAGTTTACCGACATGATTTCAGAGCTCTTTTATTGTTTTTTTCTCACTTATGTGTTTCCTACTATTGAATACTGTTTACCAGTCTGGTCTGTGGCTTAAGAAACCAACTTATCTAAATTGTAGCAAATCCAAAATTTCTTTCTTTGTTCGTATTGTGGAACATAGGATAACGAACCTACGATATAAAATTAACGAAGACATTTTGCAGTTTCTTGATTTGCGAGACCTAGAAACACGAAGAAAACGTAAAGAATAAATTTGTTTATAAAATAATGTAGGCCACACTCAGGATTAACGACCTTTGTCCGCTTATTAGCGTAAGGGTATCCAGACAAAATGTTCGTTTCTAACACCTCCCGAAACCGAGATTGAGTTTGGTTCAGCGATCTTTTCCATCCCAAAACTGAGATTGTCACTTTTTTTTTCTCTCTCTTCCATCGCCAACAGATTTTTACCTCTGCAAAAGAAATGTTCTAAATGAATGATAAGGAATCTGGAGTAAAAAAAATACGTAAAAAATGCTTTGTCTTACTGTATCCGTGGTAACTGTAATAAATAAGAAGTAATGATAGTAAAGTTCGTTTTCGTGGACATGGAAGTGATGAAATGGATAAAAGTCTTGTGAGGAGGAAGAGAGAAACAGGATACAGCGTTTTCATCTCCTAGTGAAATGTTCACAAGGGTGTAGACAAGGATTGTTTATTGTTTATGTAAATTTGGTCATATAGTTAAAATCATGTTCATAAAGTTATAATATTCTGACATTTACTTATGTATAACTTGTTCTACACCATAATGTACGAATAAGTACAACCTTGTATGGCATATGGAACGAAGTAAATACTTACTTACTTATGCTTATGATTTACAGTTCGCTGTTCAAATGGTTGAAATAAAAGTAAATAGATTTTTCTGATATCGTGGAACGGGAGGATGTTGTATGTAGGTTGTAGTTAATTTTCCATTATTTTTTTCGTTAATTTCCCGTAGTGGATAATATCCGCCTGAGCATGAAGATTGGTTGAATCTAATAATGCATTCTTATATTTTGTTGTACATTTTGTCTGGTTCACATCAAACTGTTGTCCCGATGTAATTCGTGGGACTAGCGTTTGTAAGCATGTTTTGCGTCGCTCTTGGTAACTCCCCTGCATTTGATTTTTATTCTTAGCCGTCGCACACTGACCTTAGCCTTTACGCTCCCCAATGCACATGCATGAGGGAAAGGATAAATAAACACGTTATTTTTTCTCGCCACTTGTCGACGTGAATAAGCTATAATTTGCGCGGCATTTTGGCACAGATTCGCCGGATGAAGAACAATTGGCTCGGTGCTTGAACAATGTCTCTGCCTATTTTTAGGCCAGCCCACGGTGAGAGGATGTGTAGAGGTGTTACTGGCAATGAGGCAGCATTTGCTTTGAACGATGCTCCATCTCAAACCAATCAACGGTACGCATTCTTGATCAAGGTGGTTAGAGCTACTGTCATTTGTCAGATGTACGGCAATGGTGGAATTAAATAGGAGACGCGAAGAGAGATCGGGCTTTCATAATAAGAGCGAAAAACGGGCGAGCCAGAGAGAAGTGTTACGTTGGTACATGTAAACATTGTCAGGGTAAACACTTTTTCTTATTGTAAACTGTTGTATACTGTTTACCTCCTTGTTAGAGGGAGCCCATCTTCATGTAGTCTAGTTCATGCTCAGCATATAAAGCAAGATCGTTTTCAGTTAATTATACTCCATTTGCATCTCCTATGGTTTCCGTTGTATTTGTCTTGTGACGGTAGAGGTAATCTGGGTAAACTGGATCCAAAGTAAACGACGTACTGTGCTGTCAGATTCCTCTCAAATAGTTTTTCAACAACGGAGAGAAAACTTCGAAAGCATTTATTTATTTGACAAGACCACAAGCAGTGCGGTTAAGGATACTAATGAGAGAGACAGCGTATTGAAAGTTCTTTTAATCTTACTATTGTGATCTTGCCTTTTTCGTATTCTAGATTGACCACTGGTTCCCAAACTTCGTCGGTTCACGGTACCCTGAGTAGACCTACGAGCAGTGTTGGGTTAGGTACTTGTTTTTTGTACCTAGGTGCAGATACTGTTAAATGTACCTGAGGTACCTTTTTAGGTACTTGACCCAGTTACTGCTAAATAGTGCTGGAAATGATATGAAGAACTAAGGGGATATTGATTGATTACTCTCATATCTTTACTTGTAATAAAAGTTATTATTATTATTGAGCAGAATAGGTTCAGCCAAAGTGTGCTGTGTTATCTAAGCATTGTTTAAAAAAATACGGACATTTTCATGCACCATACTGTACATTGATAATAGATACAGGAATCAAAACAATGGAAGGCGTCTGAAAAAGCAGAAATTTAATTACTAAAATGATAAATCATTAACAGAAATGCCTTTCTTCCACATAAGTAAATCTTTCACCACGCTTTAATTTCCATATATTTTACGTATTTTTTTGAAAGGGCATTCGATGCTGAACATAATTCCATTTGTTTCTTGATGCTGTATACAGGGTAGTAACGTAATGCACCGACATTTCGGAGGTACATGCAAATGAACTGTAGAGGTTCAAATATCCAATACAACTGATGGTAGAATTGATGCGGCACGCTATCGTCAAAGACTTAAAAAAATGTTCCATCTAAATTTGCATATTTCGAAATTTTGCATTGGGTGCGGGTGCGCAAGGGATTTCTCAAAGGAAATAGCTGATTTGAAGATATTCTCTGAGGAAGAGTCGCAAACGAATTATTGTTACCTGCTGGGAAGTCATTTCGACTCACCTTTACTTCAGAAAAATTCTGGGAACCTCACTTCCTTTGGGGAACCCCTTGCGCACTCAGTGTTTGAATATTCATTTTTAATAGATGAGGCTTGAAGTCTTTGATGATAACTTGCCGCATCAGCTCTACAATTAATTATATTAGGAAGTTTGAAGCTGTAAAGTATATATTTCAGCAATCGGTAGCTCCGAAACACGGAGGAATTTCCACCCTGATGATCAGAGCTTTTTACATTCTTTTCTTTAGTTCAAAATGGTTCGTGGTGTCCTCAAATCCTGCAGCCTTATATTAGCTCATTTCCCGACGTCATACAATGATGAAAATTTGCACAGCACAATACAATACAATATTCTATATTAATTATTTATATTTATTATTACTTTCTTATATATTTTAAAAGCACATTTTAATATTACCAATAAATACTAGCCTGCAACGCAGTGGCGTTCAGCTGGTTGCAGAACACTTTTATGATTTAGGTAAAAAAAAAACTTTTTAAAGACATACATTTCTTAAACAATTCGTACTAAAAAGTAAAGAAAAATAATTTTGTTTATGCA
>JAGDQP010025673.1:14043-26694 GCA_022664845.1 Lepisma saccharinum
TAAAACTAGAGTTTTGTAGCGTTTCAGATGAGTACCGGTACATTACTTCCGTGAGTGAAATTAGATAACACAGTAACTTCATAGTAATATTTGGAAATGGATGTTGCGATTTTCGGAATGGTTGTTGATATATCAAATGATGGTATGCGGTTTCTACGATAACCTTGTCCTGTGGTACATTTAGTTCTAGTTCCTAATATCATGTATTGTAGCTTGGAAGCTGAGCCCGCACTTGTGCTGTATTATGTACTATATAATAAAGACGGCAGATAATTATTAATGATCTCTTTTCTAATATCACAATTGAGTGTCTGGTACTACACAGTTCTTTTTAAATCTTAGAGTCAAATGGAACACCGCTACTCTGACTAATTTCCTGTTCCACGTTGATTTTCGTACTATGTTTGCCGTTTATCATAGCGACCGCAGCACACACTTTAGTAAACACTAGGTGAGAGCTTTGTCTTCTCAATTCGTGGACTACGGCTTTATTTTATTATTATTATTATTAATTTCGTTTATTAGCACATCCAGTACGATATCTGCTTCGTTGTTTGTTTCAGATTCTTAGGCAGTACCTGCTGGGACTGATTATAGGCACACTCGAGGAAATGGAATTATGCAAGTCAAGATTTCTCGCTATAATCCTAAACCAAGTTTTAGTGAGTTTTCGCCATCTCCAGGCCTGGTTGCTTTTTTCTTCTGTATGCATGTATGTAACAACAGGCTGTTAACATGGACGGACTTAAGGGGGGGGAGCATTGCCCCCTTTCCTAAGTCATTTCAGAATGATTTCAAATGTTTCATTCTAAACGATAGAAGTTAAGAAATGCTCCCCCCCCTGCCCCGCACATGGCTGTTAATGATTCCAGTCCTGTCTAAATAGTTGTAGGATCTGTTCGAGTTGAGAAGTCGAACGCTGGGTATCAGCATGCTTGTAAGTGAAACAGAAATGTCGCTATTCCTAAAGTTGACCCCTACTTTGAAATCTTGGTTTGTAGACAACTATTTACTGTTTTCACAAGCGAGTGTTTTGTGTTGCTAGTGTTATAGGTAAAATACTTATTTGCGCTTAAATAATAGAAACAGTTTTGATAATGTGGGGCATACAACTGTTTGCAACGACGCAGTAGAGATGGACGGGAGTGAGGAATGAGCAGTGATAAAAAAAAGAATCTTATCATTCCAACGAGGTATAAATTATTGATCTGCAATAATTAGTACCGGAGATATAACGAGCAATACCTCTCTCAGTGGACTAGTTAAGAAATTTGATTGATTTGACTAGTCAGAGACTATATCTACGCAACTGTTGATCGGAAATTTCTCAAACTTGGGCCATTCCATGGTGGGAACATGAAGGGTATACCTCATCATACTTTATAGTTGAGAAATGGACGGCTGGATGCATAAGTTGTCCATGAGCAAAAATCTATTTTTAAAGTGCCCATACCGAATTCCTGTAATCAGTTCAAAAATCATCAACTTTGGTATAGTAAATTTTCGCTGATAAGATAGGAAACTTGTCATTTTTATTTCTTAAATTATCTCTGTAAAAGTTGCTGTGTATAATGGAATTACTCTCATCAGATTTTCCCCTTTTTTATTCAACCATGTATTGCTTCATATTTCATTAATGTGATCGCTAGGTACAGCAAAACACTGCATAAAAATAAAACAATTAAATGTTAGTGGAAAGAATGTCCGTTCGGAGTCATTTCTACGTGTGTCGTGCGTTTCGTAGATCGAAGAAGGAACGCAACATATAGTCACGGATTTTACAATACGGCCTAATCGCAAAATAGGAAGAAACAATAACCGCACGTCCGGCATATCGATATTACACCACACTCTGTTGGAGAAATGAAAAACCACTTCGCAGATAGCTGCTTCGAAAGAGTGCGGGTCGAAACATGCAGAAAAGTACATTTTCGCCCAAAGTGTCTTTTAAGGTTCACTCCAAGTGAGTTTTCCCGCCTTTTCCGATAATTATTCAAATTTCAGAACAGGAAAACAGAAATTAACTTTCACGGACCAAAGCTCGTTTCGTCCTTCAATAATGAGTACACCTAGTTTTAATGAACTGCTAGTAGTATCCTCAGGATTGTGTGCAGACGCTTTTAGGACAGAATAATGTCCCAAAAGTGTATACACGTAATCCTATGCTTAGAACTAGCGTTTCTTTAAAACTAATTGTTAAATCTACGACGATTGGGAATACTTTGACGCAGTTCCTTTGTTGTCTTCAATGTGCAAACACAAAATAATAGTAAGTAGTAAGTGTTTCTCTACAAGACAAACTTTAGAACTCATCTTCCTCAGTGGTGGTGGTGGTTGAATATAAAGCTATCCATCCATCCCCTGTGCGATGCATGTGGACGTGTGAGAGAGAAAGTCAGTGTAGGAAGTTCCTCGTGTGGAATGCTGGCAAGTGCTACATTTATTTACCTTGTGATGCAACGCTGGGACAATTGAAGTAAGCAGGTGTTGATTCTTATTGCTCCTTTTTATTCGTTGGCCTCCAGCAAACACTTCTCAATTGCTATGCACAGACGTCTTCGCCTTTCAATGTGATACCAAAGTACTTCTTTCGTTGACGCACGAGACGTGAGCGATTTCTTTGTAGATGGCGCTTCAAAGAATGTTCATGCGCTGAAATAACAATCGTTTTATCATAATTCCTTTCGCGCGTCTTTAATAGTGCCAATTGGACTCAGCCACATTTCTTGTAAGCAGTAGGTTATCTTTTGATATGCGTAGAAAAATCCTGCAATTCATTTGCTAGTAACTATTTCAAGACTGCAACCGATGTTGAATCCAAAGTGATTTTGCAGAGCGGAAAGGACAGTGGCAGAGCTGAAAAGGGTCAATTTTTGACCGGGTCTATCCTTGGAACAGGTCTGATCCGGAGGGCGGAGCAGAGATTTTGTTCTTTCCGTATTGTACACTATTGCGTTTGAACAGACTTTCTACCTGCGGTGACCGGGAGCAGTGGTGTAACACCCCCAGAGTACAAAAAGTACGACGCCGAAAAGTTCCTAACGATAGTAATAACATATGGAAAGAAGCTCATATCCCCGGAAATAACAAAAATGTTGCCGGAGGTGTTCAAGTACTCCCGTCGGAAATACTATTCTGAAAGAATTTTGTGTTTGAAGTAATAAATAAGATAAAAGCTTTAAAATTGGGTAACCAGGCGTCCGTTTTTAATGAGACTGTCCTTTTTTTCTCGTTACATGACCTAAGTGTTTTGGCTCAAAAAAATTCCAACAGTTGCCTGACAGTTGATCAGAAGAACGCATTCACGGCATCATGTTTTATGCTGTCTTTCATAATTTATTGGTTACCACCAGAGAGCAGGCGATGTGATGTATTCATGCACTTTAAAATGTAGACATTGAGTGAGGTGCTTGTGAGTTTTGCATTGGCTGTGCCAGGCACACATGCTGCTGTTGAAAGAGCCTTTTCATTTGTGAATTCTCTATGACTGATCAGAGGAATAGTTTTGTAGCAGAAACGAGGCAAGCTAGTTATTCATCAGAAAAAATGCGTGGAAAAAGCAGTGTTTCTCGTTCTGAACCGAACACCTCAGGCTTTGTAGATTGTTAAAATGGCATATATACGTTTGTATCAAATCGTTAGTTATTACTTGATTAAACGTCTTCTGGCAGTTCTTGGTAGTTAAAACATTGTTGTTAAGTTCAGAATTTTAATGCCCAGTTTTGTCCCGTTCTTTTTTTTTTGTCTAGATTATATCAATCTGGTCACCCTACATTAAAATCTATTAAACTCTTAAAAATAAAGTTCTCGTACATAAGCTCAAGCTCACTTCTCAAGGAATCTCACATTTGATTCTAACCTCAGGAATAAGATCGGTTACTGGGTCAATTGGGTCTAGATTTGCTCATTGTGTCGCTGAGTTATCTCAATCTGGTGATTTCGGTCTCGAGGCATTCGCCTACTGCCTGCCTTTATCATAGAGTTGCATTGTTGTCAAACGTTGATATCTTTATAGCCTACTGTTTGCTATGTGCAACTTTCTTGTTCGAGCTAAATATTCTGTATCGTATTACATTTTCAAATTTGCAACTTTTATTTTCTACTGTCACTTTCCTGAGTCAATTTTGAATTTATTTATGGCCTTTAGGCATTTCAGGTTCAGGTTGATACAGTGATTCCGCCAGACACCCTCAACTTAAATTTTTACGGTCAAAATCGATAGAAACAGTACAATACTCCACTGACATCCTCCCAGTTTTGACTTTCCACCCCCCAAACAGAAAATCCGGCGGAATCCCTTGGTTGATATAGGGTGGAGAAGAGGGTGTTGGAAGGTTGTCGGCTAGGGTCTAGTTAGTAGGTATTATCCCGGCATTTACCGGGCTCTCACTCGATAATTCACGCTTCATCATACAGTAATATCAGATTTACAGTCTTATTAAATAATGAAAATACCTACGTTTTCATTTTATTGCTCCAATTTTGTGCACAGAGTATTCCAGTGTTTGGTTAACGTGCTTTTATTCACGTTAGCTAGCCTCTTGATATGCCGCGTTGCCCCCGCCCTGTTCCATCGCCGATCCGAAATCCAGAACATTGACCCACGAGGGATGGGTGATATCACAACATAAAATGTATATACACTACCGCCTGTAAGTATTCAGACATCTTCGTTTACTTTGAATTTGGATTTATTTGTGCCTTTTGGCATCTTTGGCTTAGGTCGTCGTTTAGTTTGAAATGCAAAAGCTTTGCAGGTTATAGCGATACTTTTTTGTTACGTATATACTGCATACTTTTAAGACCAAAGAACGCTTCTATTCCTGACAGTCATTTAAACAATATAAAAGCATTGCTTCTAGAACGCTTTGCGATGAAGGGAGTTGAAAACCTATTGTTCTGTGGCTCTCATGTGAATGTATGGGTTAAACATGAAGAACATTTCTACATTGTTCCATTCTTGAACTTTGCCCGCGGAGGGAGGGGAGGGGGAAATCTCAAACAGTTTTCCAAGTTAAAAAAAAAGTACGTGTCTCCTAACTCTAAACCCTTTCAAAGTTTCATTTTGTGTTTTGGCGCTTCCACATTGTGCCATTCTTAAACTTTGGAGGGAGGGTTTGCACACCTTCCCTCAAACCGGTTTTCGGTTTTAAAAAAAGTATCTTAATTTTAAAGTCCTCAACACACCTGCAAAGTTTCAAGGAAATCGGAGGGGGGTATTTAGTTAACCTCGGTCGTCTTAGTCAAATATTCCCAAAATTATTGCATTGCATGTTCCACTCTATACATAGCAAAATGTACAGTAAGAATCGTCACGTTGTGGGTCCCTGTTCTGTAGTGAAACGCAGATTGCAGCCATTCTGTGAGAATTAAACGGGGTATCCTGGTGTAGCAATAGCTCTGACTGCTTTTATTTGCTGTAAAATTGCTCTGACTGTAGACGAGATAACTGAGTAGTGTTGGTATCGCTCGTACAATATCTTTATGTACGCTGAAACAAATCGGATTGCATCTTCCTACAGGTTTTCGATATGCATTGAATTGAAATTGAGATGAGCAGCCCCGTCGCATTGGGAGTTTAAGTCGTTGAAAACGTCAGGACTTTGTAATCAGAGTGTTCCATTGGAATGATATTTGAAAAGCGTTAGCTGACGTCAATTGCCGCTGTTGATCTGCTCCCGTCTTTTGCCTTCACAGGTGGTTCCTGCCGTCTTCCGTTTGGGTATGACAAAAATGTCTGTAGGCTATTTTTGGACGACCTGTTGAGTCCTTTGGCGCATGCCCAGCCGCGTCAGCTGGAGAACTTCTTCAGTTTCGCTGTTACAACTTGGCCGTTTCCATTCACTATCCTTCGTGGTTGACTTCGGAAGCAGCGATTGCTCGTGGAGATATACCGTTGGACTTTAATTTATTATTATTATTATTATTATTAAGTTTTACCCACTATGCGGGTTTCGACTCCTGCTGTCGGGACCTAAAACTAAGACTTCCATATCCGTGTCCCTAGGAGTGTTCGCTGAGAAACGTTATCCTTCAGAATGACAGGCTTCTGGCCCATAAATATAAACATATTAACATTGTGAATTGTTTGAGCTAGATATAAAAATACAATACAAAGGATTTTTGAAGAGCGTAGTGAGTTAAAACGGGAAGACATGAGATTGAGCACTGAGAGTTAACAATGACACTGTTTTGGAAAAGCAACTGTCTGAGTGGTAACTTTTAATTAAGAATCCTTTCCCCAAACTTATATACGAGATGCTATAAATCTGCTCAAGCGAAGGTGCTGGAGTTGGCAAGTGGTAAAGAGTGAAAAATCCTTAAATTCAGAAGTTTGTGCATCTTCGTTTAAACTCTGTAGCTTCTAACCGTCCGTAAACAAGGATGGGCGCACGTGAGCACAAAAGCATAGCTTGGACGATACTGATGATTTTTAAAATAACTATTTTTCAACCTAACTGAATATCAATGAACGTTCCCCAGCGTTGGTTCAGTGTTTTTTTTTTTGTTCTTTTTTTTTTTTGTTTTTTTTTTTCATCCCTGAAGTCACTTTCTTGAAAGTCATCAAAATGGGGGTTTACTGTTGCTACCACGAAAATAGTTCGCCATCAAAAAATTCTTTGAACTTGGCGAAATCTGATGGGGATTTATCTGGTGAATAGGATGGATGGGGTAAACAGTTCGAAATGTAGCGGTTTTCTTCGTGAAAACAACGGTTATATGTCGGACGTTCATTGTCCTCATGGATATAGTTTTTAAACGAATTCTTAAGTTGAGGTAATCCAGAAGGTTTTCAAAGTATTCTCCAGTTATCATTTGTTCTTTGGAAGGTTGTATGCCCTCGGCGTTGAAGCTGCTGCTGAAAATGCGTTTGCCTTTTGGGTGACCGTGATTTCATTGCTTTCGCTGCTGCTTTGACTAGTAGGTCTTGTCTGTAGTCACAAATCAGTCGAAACCCTTTGAAAACAATCCAGTAACTCTTGGGAAACTTGCACTTGGGTGTGTGTGTTTGTGATCCAATTTTGCTTAACTCTTCCAGGTCTAATTCTTCTGTTAAGATATACGTGTTCATCTGAGAGATGCCCACAGCGTGGGAGGTTCTAGACACCTTCAATCGATGTTTCTGCGAAACAATATCCTGTTCGTTCTAAATGATCTCTTCAGTCTTTGCTGTTTTTTAATGTCCAGTGTGTTCACAACTTGTACGCCCGTGCTTAAATTCTGCAGTCCGCTACTTCATACCAAGGTATATTTACGCCCAACATATTTCTAATTTCACCAAAACTTTCTGTTGGTAATAATCTTCTTTTCACAATGAACTAAACCAGAATACGATAGTTTACTTAGCTTCACAAAACAAAATACTTGAGCGGTCGGCCCGAAATGCTATCATTGTTTAAAACATACATGTTGCTATACATTGGCAAGAAATATTTGATCTAACGCCGCCATTTGTATGTCAGGCGGCAAACGTTTCAAATGGCTCTATCATCAAAGGTTCTTCGCTTCTTACTGCAGTCTATGGAATTCGTCTTTAACGCTCTTTATTCTTCTCCCCATCATATTGATGGCCGCCATTTATTTAGGATACACCTTCCCTTTTCATGCGTGCTTGTCGTATTGCAGCTTCTAGATCAAGGTTGAGCAGCAATGGCACCAATCCGTTTCCCTGTCTTACTCCTTTCTCGACAGGAAATTGTCGGGATATGTGCTAAGTTTACAAAGCTGAATCACTTGGCTGGTGTAAGGCTCTCGCTTGATTGTGTCGTATGCTTTTTTTTTAAAGTCGATGAGCAGGTGGTAGACGCTAGATGCTAATAAGAGAGCAGTTTTGATTACGCTTAATGTTAACATACATTCCCAGCTGGATATCTATAGATAAATTTACACAACATGTACTGTTGTATGTGTACGTGTACAGCAAGCGTTACTATAGCCATTTACCAGAAAGTAGTACCGGTATTTCAGATTGCACCGGTTGTCTAGACTTGAGTGATGCTTTGTGAGAACCTTCTAACGAAATTGAAACACAAGAAAGAAAAGCGGCAAGTAGTTGGAATACTCGTGCAGCGTATGGAAGGTTTGTTGGGTTTGCAGTGACAAAGAAAACCTTCATTGTCTTAATTTAGAGAACTAGTACAAAAGCAACCTGGGCATGAAATTGGCATTAGCCACGGGAAGAGCCTACTGTAATTGCCCTTTGTCAAAGAGAAAGCATTTTTATGATGGCTTCACAAAAGAGAGAATGATTAGGCAGGTTAGGGTCTCTTTTGAATGGGTAAACGTCTGCTTCGGATGCAAACGATCTGAGCAATTAAAGCGACGCTGTTAAACAGGAGGAAGTAGGATTGTTGGTTTTCAGGTAGAGTAGATCAAAAAACAGTATCTTGTTCTTGCAATCATCAAAAGAAAAGTTCTCGAGAATTTCCCTTTGTCGGGCGATTGGCTCATGTTTCGCTTAATGGAGACTTTGTTCCAAGCGGCACGAGAGCCAGATTATTTGGCAGCAGCCAGAGAAAGATGCGGCCTTCGGAAAAATGCTTTGAGGTTTTCACATTGAGATAACCAACGAAATTAGCGGGTGACGACCCGGAAGTACCAAAGAGGAAAAGACATTACAGTAATCACGGCTGTTTTTTACCTACGCATCAGGTAGAATTGAATAGAAATATACGATGCGTTTCTTCTTCCCATACATTAGAACTAAACTTGCATCAGAATTTTCTTGTGTGTTTGTATCCACGAGTGTTGATGTCGAAGTAATACATCGTATCTGAGTAGAACTGGCAACACCAAACACTTCATAGGAACTTATACATCAAATTTTCTGCGCTATATTTGACGTTGTCAGGATCACTTTTAAACAGACATTTACATTAACGATTATTGGCCACTATAGTGGAGTCGGCAAGAGTTGATCGCTGATAGTTTCAGCTGAAACAAAATCAGAAGGGTGGCAAGTAGAAAAGCATCCAATCACTGTCCCACGTTTCGTAGACGTTGCTAAGCAACTCCCCCACGTTGCCAAGTTTAAATATTCTCTCTCTCTCTGCTTCTAAAACAACAAGCAAGCAGAATAAACCACGAAATGAACTTTCGTCGGCCTAAGTAAAGAATAACAGAGACTTTTGAACTAACAGTAACACTATTCATATAACTTATACACACGAGCTACCACAGAATTGTTCTTATATATCAGATTGATGCGCGTGGTGCTTAACGTGAGTTTACAATGAGAAATTAATTTTGAAAATGGTTTTCAACATACTTAAGAGCATCTTTTTAACATCTCATTCCTAATGCCAACCCTTTTAAGAAAATGAATACTGTAGAAATATGCTGTTCCTTTCCTTTATTAAATGCTAACAAAAGAAAATCCAATGAAAACCAAAATATTTATTACTTCATAACTCACGAATACTATTTGTAAACTTTATTAGGAATAACAAAAGAACATTGCAAAATGTCACACACACACCCTGTATTCTTTTTCATTTGAAGCATAGGTCTCAGAGATATATATTTGGAGTTGTATTTTGGTTGCATTGTTCCAGTTTGGTAGTTTCTGACATAACGGAACTTTTAACACTGTTTAACAATAAATAACACAACAGTAAAACAAACTAGTACAACATAGAATGTAAACTATACATAATACTATATTAACTATAAACAAAGTTAATTATTGTAACACATGTGACCTTGAAAAAAAAAGCAAAGATATAGTTAATAGGTCTTGAACAGTTATGTTAGAATGATTAAAAGGAAATAGTTAAATGTTTTTGTTGGAACGTAATGTACCCAGTTTGGGGGTTAGCTTCACTGATTAACATTTGAATTGATAGTGGCAAATTTTTTATAGGTTTTTAGAAGTGCTTTTCATAGTTTTCTACGCGAAGCTTCATATTTGGAACATTTGAAAGAAAATATTATTCAGATCTTGAATATAAGTGTTAGGGTATACAATTACAAAATTGAGAATCGACAATATTAATTGTATGAAGATGGGCGTTGGTAGTCGTGTGTTGAGATCTCATTCTAATAAAAATAGTAATTACTTGTCTAGGTGTTTTCAACCCGTAAACCATGCTTTATGAAGTTCTATGTCAATGTAATGTATGGTTTATCTAATTGTTGACGTAGAGCTGTAGTTGAGTAGATCCAATCCAACCATTGCATTCTGACCTTTATTTTTTCTGAATAAAGTAAGTCTATCCAAGGGAACCTGATATCATGAATGTTAGGGAGCTGCCTCGCGGATTTAGCTAATTCGTCGGTAATATTATTAAATCTTGAATAACTATAAGCCCTTATCCCTTTTTGGTTAGTTAAAGTATGATATGCGTATAAAGAATTGATTACGAAAGGGTTAATTTTAAATAATTTGCAATCTGGAGCGCGTAAGGCTTGAATAGCAGCGTGCGAGTCTGACAGAATGAAGATGTTCTGTGATTTCAGCTTTAAAGAATAGTTAAGAGCTAGATATATGCCGAATAATTCAGTTGTGAAGACGGAAGCTTCTTTGGTGAGACGTCGTCGTTCTTTGGGTTGATTAGAAGGATCATACATGGCGGCAGCAGTTGCATCTTCAGATTTTGACTCGTGAGTAAAGATGTAGTGATGATTGGCTGTCTATTATAGTTGTATTGTATACTATTATAATCTGGAATGGAGGCATCTATCCGTGGAGAATTAATGAAATTAAGTGTAAAGATTGGGTTGCTACGTGTTGTTAAAACTTAAAAGTAGGTCAAGTTCATTCTGTAAGTCCACGTATGTTTTGTACCAAATATTAGCTGTAGAATGAGGTATAATCCTTTGATCACGTCTGTTCCGGAAGTAAATTATATTATTTCATCTTTATATTTATGTACTACATTTCAGCAGTAGATTCATCTTTAAAAATGGATTTACCAGAAATCAAACGTTTTCTAAAACGAAGTTCACCAGATTCTGAGTAGATGAACAGATTAGGAGTGCTCTTCATTATGCCCCGACTACGCCGTAAAAACCCTCTTTGAAGAACTTCAAGTTGGTCGATTTGTTTGTAGGTCATGTTGTTACAAACCACGAAAGAGTATTCAAACATACTACGAACATAAGCTTTGTATAAAAGTAGCTAAGAGGGGGGGGGGGGAGGACTCCCCCATTTAGTTGCAATAACTCGAAACAAGTTGTAGATCTTCTTTGATTTTTTGAATAGATATTTTAAGTGATAATTCCAATTTAATTTTGACTGAAACCAAATTCCTAAATATTTCATTCGATACGAAATCTCAATGCCAGTTAGTCTATTATGTCTAAAGGTTTAGACGAATGTTATGTTTAGTAAAAATTACGATGTTAGACTTTTCAATGGACACATTTAGATATATTTTCTCCAGATAGTGCTTGATAGTTTGAATTTCTTTTTCAAAAGCTCGGATTTCTAATACGGAATGATTAGATGGATGATAAGGTAACGTCCTCGGCATAAATGAGTAGTTTACTTTTAGAAGTCTCTAATTTTGCTAAATCAGCCAAATATATAGCAAACGTGAATGCGCTTGTACTACTCCCCTGCGGAATCCCTTGATTCACCTCATATTCTTTGGTATATGTGTTATTAAACAAAACTCTAATCTTACGCGACTTAAGAAATTTCCAAATTAGCACCAGAGAGCTGTAAGGAACCTTTAGCTGTTGTAGTATGTTAATGACGTGTGCTACATTAGTGGTAGAATATGCGGATTCTACATCTACGAATGCAGCATATACTGACTTATTTATCAGAAATGCGCTTTGCACAGCTGTCTTTAGCCCATTCTGAGTTGAATGAATTTTCTTAAAGCCTATAGTGTTTTTCGGAAGATAATGAGAAGCTTCAGTATACCATTCTAATCTTCTGCGTACAATACGTTCTAACAATTTGGCTACGCACGGGAGTAAAGTAATAGGCCTATAAGAAGTAGGATCTTTTCCTTGTTTTTACAACGGTATAATGATATGTTCAGACCAACTTTCGGGAACATGGGCATCTTGTAACATTCTATTACAGCTAGTAGTTAAAGCCGTAATGGCAATCGGAGGAAGATACTGTAAAATTCCATAAGATATCTAATCTATTCCAGGTAAGGATTTTTTTTGATTTTACTATGAGAGTACGAATTTCATACTCTGAAATAGGAGTTTTAAAAGCTAAAGCTTGTTTCGAAAACGAACTAAAAGATAAATATTCTTCCGACGGGGGAGTTGTGACTAGTAAATTATGTCTCAATATACTGTTTATGAAGTCTTGCTCCCAGGTTTCATCTTGTCTGAATCTTACTAGCGTTAGGTTTTACTAAGTGAAGTACAATCTGCCTCATGCGTGAAATTTTTGTATTAGGTGAAATGGTTGCACAAAAATCTTGCCATGCGTTTCTTTTAGCATTAAGGAAAATACGCTTTGACGATGCAACAGCACGTTTAAATTTAAACCAATTTTCCTGTGTACGGTGTATGATGTAAGTTTTTTGTGCTAACTTTAGGTTATTTTTTGCATCGTTGCATTCCCTATTTCACCAATATAGAATGGGTGATTTACGCTTTACTGTGGTCATTGTAGTTGGACATGTTAATT
This sequence comes from Lepisma saccharinum, assembly GCA_022664845.1. Classification (NCBI taxonomy): domain Eukaryota; kingdom Metazoa; phylum Arthropoda; class Insecta; order Zygentoma; family Lepismatidae; genus Lepisma; species Lepisma saccharinum. The sequence goes on from JAGDQP010025673.1 coordinate 26,645, forward strand.
TAAGTGAGGTATTTAAAATTTGAATAAAATCATTATATGTAATTTCATTA
>JAGDQP010025674.1:0-26694 GCA_022664845.1 Lepisma saccharinum
AATGGCTGAGCAAAGCACTACAATTTATTTAAAAAAATTAAAATCTGAAATCTGTCTGAGGAAGCCGAGTGTTTTGGTAGTCGGCGAAAACGTTTACAAGAAATTTTAATTTTTTAAAATAAATTGTAGTGCTTTGCTCAGCCATTATTTTATTTTACCTTTAGTTTTACCTGTTTTGGCTGTGCCTACTTTCGTTATGTACTTTAGGCAGTGAGCGAGTCAGTCAGTCAGTATCTATGGGGTTTTTATAGTATACAGAAAAGTCATTCAGCGCTGTTTGTGAATTGAGCTGGAGCGAATGAGACCATTTTGTAATAAACACAGTAGGTTGTTCGCTGGGAGCTCCGCCTTCTGACACCACTCGGTGCTTCTGTGCCCCCAGGCTTCTTACTTTCACTCGATGAGCGCTCCGCCCCGCAAACTCCGCAAGTGACTTAGTTTCTCTAGAATCCGAAAATATTACTTCATGTAAGAGTTATTTAAAATTTTTAAGTTGACCTCCAGGGGCACTATGACAAGGGCCTAGGAGCCATTAAAATAATAATAATAATAAAACCTACGTTTGAAAGTATTAAACTTTTATTCTCATCCATTTTTACCTCAGAAAAAATGAAGAGCGGTGGTGGTTTTCTAACATGTTCTTTGTTATGTTATGAGTAGTAACTTCAGAAGTTGATAAATTTTTCGGGAAGGGCGTAAGCCATAGTACTGTTACCACCCATAAAATTTATTTTATCGTATCTTGATAAATTTTTGTCACGAAAATTTAGAAAACGTTCCATTTCTACGAACAGCAAACTAAAAAGTCAGGGAATTTTGAAATCCAGAAAGAGTGGCTACCAATATGAATATATCAATATTAGCTTCTACTGTCGCGGTCTTCGGACGGACACTGGGCAGGCTTGCAGGTTCGAGTCCTGTCAGCGTCCATCCTTGTTGAGGTGTCCAGCATTTTTCTCAGTTTCACCATGTAATTATTTTAGACGAAGACCCTAGCTGCTTTTTTCCTAGTTCCTATGTAGAAGAGTGCTTGTATTGGAAGGAATATTCAGGTCAATTTTAAGTATATTCCACCTTACAGCAGGAATTGTGTAGTATAATTATTGACGAATAATTTAGTTAAATATTGGAGTGAATCGGCAGTTTGTCAAAGAATTTCTCTCCTCTGTATGTAATTGTTTTCTAAATTAATGCAATATGGATTGGAACCTGAAAATATAATTTTATTCTGGTGTTTTGGTTAGTATCTAATTTTTATGGTAGCTTACTTGCCCTTTATCAAAATGGAGAGTTCCATATATGTATAGTGAAAGGGTTCTGAATTAACGGCCTTCAAGATGCATAATGCTAACGAAATTGCCTTTTTTTTAAAAAAAAAAAAAAAAGTTTTGAAAATATGTATTGTCAAGTTACTAAATATTTTTTTCTGTCTCAAATTACATTTGAGAATAGGATTTCATTCAGAAATACAAGTTTTTCATTTCCAAGAAATTCGTATTAACATTTGGAATATTTCGAGCTGCGCTTGTTCAATTAGCCAAAGTACAGTTTTTCTCTCTCTCTAGAGGAATCTTTGACCAAAACACAGAAGGCACTGCCTTGCTGCAAGAGCACAATTCAACTAACAAGACTAGTCATACATAGGGTCATGATAATATCGTAATGTTCCTTTGTTTTCTTTATGATAGAGACAATTGATACACGGGAGTGGATTTTAGCCCTCAATCTTTTTATTATAAAAGATAGTAACGTTAACAAAATTACCGTCCCGTAGGAAACTAATTACATAGTTAAGATAGAAGGATGACTTCTACAGACTACTACTTCTTTGGGTGATTAGTAGGGGATCAGGAATGAAGGATAGCACTGGTTGCGTAGGCAGCTGGGTGCCAGGAGTTTATAACAGTTGAGTAGCCAACTGAGTATGGGCCTGTTTAAGTACGGGTTAAGTACATACCAATTGCGTAGCCAACTGAGTACGGACAGAAGTCTAGTTAAGGTGAGAGTACACACCAGATGCGTACCCAACTGAGTGTGCAGGAAGGTACCAGATGCGTAGCCAACTGAGTACCAAGAAGTGTCCCAATTTCGTAGCCAGCTGAGAACGGAGGAAGGAGAGGAGCTGACCACCCGGGAGCGAGTGATACCTTTGCCTTGCGTTGGTCCATTTTGTAGGTGATTTTGGGAGTGTCTTCGTTTCTTCTCCTTCGGCGACTTTAGCTCCATCCGATTGATGTTTTCATGTAGAGCTGACTTTCTTCTGCACCTGTCACCTATTTGTGTCACTGCTTGTTTACATCACTTCTACACATGTTTGTCCTATAAACATGATTACTTTGTTTACGTAATATCCACGTGTTCAGAATATACGCGGAATATTGCAATATTCTCAGACAAAAACGGGATAAGTCGAGGGTAAATACAAGACTATAATTTCAGTTAACAGAGTGCATAAAATTCCGTTCCCTGCGCGTTTTATACCTTCCAATTTTGTCTCGCACCAAGTACGATATCTCAGACTTCTTTGTCTTCTCGCTCTTTGAAAAGCAATGTACTCGCCTTTAATTTTGTCTGCAAGCAGAAGACTGCTAGAAAAGGTAAAACTATGTTTAATATGTTTCGTGAACAGTAGGATGCGCAAATTAATTTTTGTTGTACTTAGTGTTCTACGGTAGTTAGTGTTTTCTGTGATTCACAAGTTATTGCATTTTGCATTTGAAATTATTGCTTAGAAAGAATACTGAAAAATGCTGTCTGCGCGACTGATTATTATCGTGAACCAGGTGTGCCAACCTCTACAGTGAAAATATAGTACCGATACTTCAAAATTATTAATTTTGTGAGAAAAATACCGTACAACTTACACTTCTTACAATTAATCTGCGTACATGAATGTATGAATAATGTACATTATATGCATACTATATTTACATTCCAGCATGCTGATTGGTCATTTAGTCAAGAACTAAATTCCTGGAACGTGGTTACGAAGTTATTTCGTCATTTTAACACAACTGGACAAATGCTTGTTTATTAGACCGAACGGGACGGCCGATACGTGACTGTAAAATGGAACTGTCCCGCTCAAAAGTGAACGTCTGGTTATCCTAACGACTCATACATACTTATAAAGCGAAATTTAAGAACATGCATGTTGTGCTGGGAGGCTCAGTGAAAAAAATTACTTACGTATGCATTCTCTGTGAACATATACTATTTTAAAGTAGCGTAAATTTTTGTATACTACAAGAAGTTTATGAAAGATACACATGTAAGTAAAGGTTTTCAAATAAACTTAGTGAAATCAAGTTTCGTTCCGTGGTTGTCTTGCAGTTTGAAGTGCAAAGAAGTATGTGGTAGGTTGGATTATGTTATATATCAATTTTTAATACGCACATGTACAGTCAGCGCCAAAAGTGTGTACCTAGTCGTAAAATTTCTTTTCCGAATAAGTTTGGAATGGATAAACCGATTGAGTACAGTTTTTGGTAACTTACAGAAAATCACAGTTACAGGAAAGTGCCCAAATCAGTCTAACTAATCATCTTCAAAGTTATTCGGAGAAGAAATTTTACGACGGAGTTTTTTTGTTTTTTTTTTCACTGACTAACATGGATACTATAAATTATTGTAGAATGTGTATAGTAGAATGAAATCTTAAAATTAGCACGTTTCTTTTCAACCCGTATTCAAACTTTTCTTTTACAGGGTTGCTATGTAACAATTCATGTAACGCCAGAACCAGAATTTTCGTACGTGAGTTTTGAGAGTAACGTGCCACAATCTTCATACAAAGATGTGATAACTCGTGTCATTCAGACATTCCAACCTGGCAAATTTGTGTTGACTGTTTTTGCTAATAAGGTAAGGTTTTAAGTTTTATGCACTAATTTAGCATCAATGAGTCTCCAGCTTCACCTTTTCTGTTTATACTTTGTGACTTGTAGGTAAATCTCCTCATATAATGTTCTCAGTTGATTGTTGGTTATCTGTGTTATTTTTTTAAACTGTTTATATATCAAATCTTCAGTATTTTTTTTCTTTGTATCCAACACAGCACTTAACATTTAGAATCACGAAATAAGTATTACCAAGAACGTTTGTTCTGCCTAGTGTTACAGTGCTCATTTGTGACATCGTACAGTGACACCAAAATCACGTCTACCGGTAAATTATCAACTTGTTTGCTTTGTCAGAACGTAGCACTCAGCATAACGTACCTGTTACGACGAACTTATACATGGTAAGGAAAATAAACGAAATTGTTTGTCTCACAACATTTGTGTTTGTTTTCCATTAAAGCCTTCCATAGTCTTGAGTGTAGTAGAGCAGTAGGACATTTTAGTGAGCTTTAATTGAGTCTCAAAAATGATCGTGGATTTTGGCAAAATCTCCATTTGAGGTTTGAACCAAGCCTTCCACACGCCGCGCATGCTTCCAATAAATTGTTCTCTTCAATTTAATTTTGAAACAGAGGAAGAATACATGTTTCCTATGCATATTAACCGTTCCCTTCGTTTATTAAGTATGCACAGAGAAGAGAGAATTGTCTTCGGTGTGACGCATTTTCGTTCAGTGTGTGCTTCCAAGCAAAGACGTTCTACTAGCAATCACGCAGTTTTCTAATTTGTTGTGCACAAATACAAATATACATTACTTCCATGGGAAATTATGATTTCGTGACCAATGCAACTAAACAATTCAACATGGAAGGAAAAAAAGGCAGAAATAAGATAAATGTACGGCTACGGAATAATGCGAGATGCTTATCACTATTTTAAATCTCTATACCTGAATTTTTGTTACACTCCGTAAGATCTTTGAGTCGTCTTCTGTGATTTTTTCAACTGTAAGTGTTTTGACAACCATTCCTTGTGAAACTTACGTTCGCTTCGATTTTGTTTAGCTGAACTAATTTCTTAAGTATAGCACTTCGTCTTACAATGTGGAATTGTGCCTTGTTCTAACACTTCTTATGATCTTTCTAGTCTAGTCGAAAAGAGGAAAGACAAAATGAATGAATTAATTAATTATTACTACGAAGAAAAAATACACTGTAACTGATTGCTTTTATAGGAATGACATTCGACTTTTCATATTAATATAGCTTATGAACGTAGTGAAGAAGTAATGGTAACATATTGTGAAATTTAGTCTAGTGCAGTTCTCATCGGGACGTGGGATTGTTGTTATTTTTATAAATGGAAAAAAGAACTACATTACCACCGAATAACAACTCAAAGATCTAAGCAGAGCTACAAACACTGCTTGATCGCTCATCCACATGCTGACCAACATGAATATGTACAAGGGTGCGTCAACATTGGAAAAAATTCTGTTATTTTAGAGATAGGCATATTAACAGTTAACTTCATCGTATTAACAATTAATTTCATCTAAATTTGTTGTAGTTCAGGAAATAACATATTCGTATTCAAAATCTGTTGAATTGTTTGTAGGTCACTTTTCATTTAGTATAGAGGTTTTTTTTAGTAAAGTACTAGTGTGCACGAGAAACACGTGACGGAAAATAATGCAGGTACATATTTTAATGTATTTGTGTTGATACATTCGTGTCGAACTCTACAATTAAAAAAAAAAAACTGTAGAATGTTGATGAGCTAGTTCTTAGTTTCGTGTTTGTCAGCTTCGATTACAAGATCGAAGTTGGTTCGTCCCCAGCACTGCTTGAAACGCTCTGAGCAGCAGAGTTGCAATTGAATTGTGGACACGTCCGTGATCTCGTTAGGTCCCAAACTCGAACTACGGCTTTCGAATATATCTTCAGCTATGTGCTAATGAAACTACAGTGAAGTGTTGTGTTGTGCTAGACGATTGCGAGTGATGATAATTTTAATGTATGTATTTAATGTATAGAAACTCTTTTATTAGTTTCTTTTTCGCTGGAGCTGTGATATTGCCATTGTTTGTGGCGTGTGTGTTTACGCTTATACTGTAATGAATACCGTATGTCTTTTTTTATTTTTTGCGTGTTTTTTTTTTAAATTAGTTTTTATGTATGTCGCATTGTGTACACGGAATAAAATGACAATAAAAACATATCAGAATTGGTAAATTTTAGTGTTAGTTTGTAAGTGCAATTCTAGTGTAAATAACCATTCATATTATACAATATAAATATTTTGTGTAGCGAAGTTGCAACGAGATTTGAAAAATAAGTGGCTTATTACTGGAATCACAAACAATTGCCACTGTCTTGAACCCTATAACTTGGGAGTGTTTAGTCGTGCTTTTGTCAAAATCTAGTCAAAGGGCGGCTTACACGCACTTGTCAATCCTCGAATCAGTGCCACTTGGACATTCCACGACTTCAGCCAAGTTTTCTGTTTTATCACGACATTGTTTCAATAACTTTCTCAACCATTCTGATTTATAAACTAATCCATCTTCTATCATTTTTTTCACATCAAATTCCTTCTGCAGTTTTTTTCTATACTGGGAATTCAGTAATTTTCTGTGAAATCTTCTGTAAAAAAATTAATCTTGTGTGCAGTTACTTGAAATTGCCTTTGCATTCTAGTGTCGTCTCTTTCCGAAAGAGGGTCAGCATGCAAATAAGGTATTGTGCCTTTTGGAATCTCTATTGTTAGAAATGTATTGTGGTACAATATGATTGTTTGTCCCTAATTCATTCAGAACTGACCTTACAGTACTTAGTCGTCGTGTGTGGTTTGGAAATATCATTGTGGTTCTTGTGCGTTTTTAAATGTGCGTCATTTGAAAAGGGTTCATGGAAGTCGTTAATATAAAAAATGGACAATTGATTTAATTTAATAACCATTACATGTTCATATATCGTATATACTGTCATCAGATTTTGTGGTTGTGTGAATTATACCGGTGTAAACATAATGTTTTATCATTGGAACAGTCGTCCTAAAAAGCCCGCGAGATTTCGGTCCAGTGCTAAGTATACCTTGTGTTTTGTAGGCTTAGCATTCACGAAATTCAGACTGTCTGAAGATCAGTCTATCCTGGACGTTCAGATATAAGTTACTCTAAAAGATATGTTTGTTTTCCAAGTGGTTACTATAATGTATCAAGGCTGAGGATGAATAAAATAAAAGCGTCTGGGGAACGATTTACTTGAATAATGAATAACATTCGTGTCTAAGACAACGCAACTTTGATATGGGAAAGTTGCGAAGGTAAACCTTTCTGGGGTGAGTTGAAAAGTGGCCGGAACTTTTTTCTACCCCACCTAACATGCCCCACCAATATTAGTAAGACAAGTAAGAGAAACCGATTTGCTCTGAATACACGACTTGGCGTACGTGCTTTCGTCTGGTAATAGAATTTCTATGCAAGGTATAGCATAATGGGAAGCACTACTTCATTACATTCTTTTCTTTAGGTCACAATGGTTCGTGCGTGGTGTCTTCAAATCTTTCAACATTAATTTAACTCATTTCCCCGACGTCATAGAACGATTAAATTTTGCACAGCGACGTAAGTCGGGTGACAATACAATATTCTCTTGTTACTTTCATCGATGTTATTTTTATATATTTTAAAAGCATATTATATATATAGCTCCTGTGTAGCCTAGTCGGTAGCGCGCTCGACTTCAGTGCGAGCGGTCCCGGGTTCGTTTCCCGGTGAGGGCTCAAAAATTTCGGTGTTGACGCAGCATCGTGAGGACAATTGGGGAGCTGCTGTGAAGAAAAGACAGTGGCGATCACAGTGAGAGCTTCGGCTCTCCTCTCCCAACCCGTCTGGTCATCGTGGGAGCAGTAGACCAACTCCTCCCTTCGGGGAGAGGCCTCATCCACTAGTGGATTGAATATGACTGTGATTTATTATTATATATATATTTTAAATATCCACTTCATTCTAAAATACTAGCCTGCAACGATATTGGGTTTGACTGGTTTCAGAACACTTTAGGATTTGGGTCACTAAACTTTAAGCTTGAAAAAGTATCGAACACCGAAATAACTATAATAATAATAAAACTATTTAAATACATATTTTTCTTAAACAATTAGCACTGAAAAGAAAAAAAAATCTTTATGGATGACTAAAAAGAAAAGCATGGGTGCGCCAATTCAAGAATTTATAAAGTGACTGTATATATGAGCGCGCTCCATGCTTTTCTTTTAAGTCATGCATAAAGAAAATTATTTTTTACTTTCCAGTACGAATTGTTTAAGAAAATGATGTCTTTAAGAAGTTTATTATTTTTTATATAATTTCTTTACGTTGATTGATTCCAAGTGTTACCAACGTCCTAAACGAGCTGCGGGCTCCGAACCACTTGTGTGCCCACCTGGAAACGAACCCGGTACCCCTTAATAACAAGGTAGCGAACGTTACCACTCAGCCACGGCGGACAATTTCTTTACGTGTCAACGTTTACTTGATGCATTACAGTTTGGGTTCACACAGGTGACTCTCCCTTGCCACATCCAAAGCTTATGAGTAAAAGGAAGAACAAGTCGTCATATATCGAAGGAATTCGCCGATAGCATAACATCATCAACTGTCTATTACTATTAGGTTTGGTATTCGTTGTACCTTACCATTGGAGAATATGCTTCAGCTGTTTCGAACACTATTGAGTCCTAGGGCATGAGACTATAAATTCATCGTGGCAGGGAAGTGTTGTGCAGAGTTGCTTGTGGGTTTGTAATTATGTTCTGTTCTAGCTCAAGAACCGCCAGTGAAACAGTCTGTACCTTTGTGTACCAGTGGATTCTTTGTAACAGCGAGATCACCCCGCATCGTGCGTAAATGACACAGAACTAATCCAGTAAACATTCTGCTAACTTCTAGGCACTACGTTGGGTACGGCCATTATGCAGACCATACTTAACGCCTTACAGCTACATACGATTGACAGTGTGTTGCGGAAATGTATTGAACGTGTCTGAATGCATACAGCTTATCCACGCACTCTCTACAACACCCCATGAACTCAAACATCGAATGGCTGCTAATTATTATGGTGAAGGGAGAAGTTGCATGTAATTTAAGTTAGTATGTTTAATATTTTGACCCTTCAATTTTTATAAACTAACAAGTAAGGTTCGCGAACGCGCAGAAACAAATATAGCTACAATGTGGTTCAAATGAAAGAGCATTACGAATATATGCATAAAACACCGAAAAAAACTTCTCCTTCATATATAGTTCAGGAGTAGCGGCACTTAAAAATCGAAAAAAGGTCGAATAAGCCAGGTGAGGCGCAATCCAGAACCACCCTTGTATTTTGAAAACGGGTTGACGGAGGATGATGAAACTTGGGATGGAGGTAAACAGGATGGGGCCACACCAGATGTTGCTAGTATGCATCATGGCAGCCATCTTGAAATCCGCCATCTTGGATTGAGTTGCGAAATTTTAAATAGGAAGAGGGTCAAGTGGCATATGCATTAAGGCCAGAATTTTACCACCAACACGCCTGTGCAGTTATTTTTTCCATAAAGTAAGTCGTGTTTGAGTTATTGTCACTGAATGTTTCCATATAGCGTCTATAGAATGTGTTGAATATGCTCCCTGTCTTGTACTACACATAATGCAAGGCATTTCTTCCAGACTTCATGTACCGGAATAATATGTCAGGCAAAACAGAGGCGCATGCATCCATAATTCACTACAGAACAAGTCAGAGAGCAGTTATTCTCTCTTACCATGGACAAGAGATGGATCCCAAAATAAGTCATTTTATTGTTTCTGCGCGTTCGCGAACTTACATGCAGAAAGAAATGATATAAAAGTAGTGGGCGGGAAAGGCAAGGGCACGAGAAGTACATGCAAAAATACAAAAAATCTCTCTCTCCGTGCTAGTACCAAAGTAGAGCAACGTAAATATCGAAGCGACAAAGTACAACATATGATAATGACATTGGTTAGACGAAGGAAGCAAAACGCTATGTCACATAAAGGCATGCTCTTATTAACGTGATGACAACTCTCCCTTGCAACATTCGAAATGGTTAAATTCGAAACAGAAGTTTGGAAATCAAAGTCAACGTTATCAAAAATGCATGAACAGTTACAACGTATGGTAGTGAAACACTTCTACAAGCAGATGAATAAAACAAAAGTGTAATTTGCTTATAGCACACTTAAGTATTGCATCATTAGTATACTCCTGTTCTGAACATTCCATTGGAACAAATTCGAAACAGAATTGAACGGGATCCACGTAGCTTCCTGGTTTTGAGAACAAATATCCTGCCATATAAAATGAATGCCTAATCATGTTTTTAAAGCGATCTGCTCGGAACTGATTGAAAATGAAAGATTGTAGTTTCAGCAAATTATTTTTATTTTTCTAATTCTAAAGTCAGTCGTTTCAAGAACAATGATATCATTAATACGGCGGAGGAACGCCTTGTCTGGTCGAAAGAATAGGAAATCGAGTGGTTGAATTTAACCAGTAGTCTTTGGTGGTAAAGTCTTAAGTTGAACATTCTTGTTCGGCAAAGATTCTTCTATGAGTTGGTTGATTGGTACATCACTTGTCTGTGCAGTCCACGAATCGTGCAAAAAAAAAAAAAAAAAAGTTTTCTTGACAGTACGGAAGGAGAACCTTCGCGTAAAATAGTTCGACTTTCTGCTTGTCAAGTTTTCCAGATATTGTCAAAGTAATTGTCAAATTGTCGGGTTTGAACATATTTTGCTCTACCGTTTCACTCATACTTTTTTCTTTCAGACATACTAACATTTTTGGGAACACGTCATCGACAGCAGAAACAGTCAGTTGAATTGTGAAGGAGTGCGTCGTGGCATTGACCGATTGTGCGACTGCTTGAACTTTGAGTACCCTTAAAGTCAAGGGTTCGACCGGAATGTAGTTCGAGTTCGATCCCACTCTGATCAGTGTTCACGAGTTGAATCTAGAATCGTTCCTAGTGAGTCCCGTGACTGCATGGACAAAAACAATTTCATCGTTCTCAACACATTCTTGATTGTCAATCACAGTTCTTGTTGCCACGTTTGTGATTTTCCGTGAAGTGATCCGATATTTCTGTTTGAAAGTGTGCAGCCACGTTTTTCCAGCTTTGAAAGTCGGAAGTTTGAGCTTCTTTTCCATTTTCCATGCCGAAATCCTGATAGGTCTATCATGAACAACAAATCCTTTGGCACGAGCTGCTTTGAAGCTTGCAATTACAAATTGAGAAACTTTCTCTAACTTTTGGCGTATATTTCCCCCCTTGGCAACGATTGTCTCCCATTTGTACAACATACTTTCGTTCAAAATTATGGCACCGAATCTGTTTCTCATTTTCTTGATAGAACGATGGGACTTCGCTGTCACATCACGCCAATAATTCACCATTTCTTCCATTTTGTCCAATGAGATTGTATGATTGTATGTCGTCGTACTGGATCACCACTCACCGTCAATATTTGTGCACTAACACTGACAACTCCGACACATTACTCTACCTCACTAGTTACTTCGTCATACCTATTATCTATATCCAGGTTATCGTCGCACACAAGACTGATGTAGGAAGTAATCTCACAACCATTTGAACATAGTTCATGGAACAACTTCACAAGTTGGTTCGCTATCTCTTCTTCCCTTTCGGTTACTTTACTGTATCTTATGTCGCCTAAATTGATGTGCGACTGGAAGAGTCGGTAAACGTTGTGTCGATTAATTTTACTCATTTCACTAGAAACAGAACAAAACGTACTGGCCTTCTGGTTACGGCTGGAATTTTGCTCTGTCCATGCTTGTTATCATATCTGATGAGTTTTACTTATGGCCCTTTGTCCCAGTGCTATCTAGCGTTGTATCAGTAGCAAATCCTCCACCAGGTTTCCCCGTGGCACTGCTGTGTGATATTGTGACTCTTTGCATTGGTAGAGGACATCATTGGGCTTGCCACCACTACTGCTCTTTGAATTTCGAACGAATAATTTCCTCCAAAACACAACTTGTTACTTTTCATCAATGTCGAGGAGATTGCTTTACAATATGACATCGGTATTCATTTTACATGGTAGGTTTTCTTTTCAAATCCAGTAAAGTGCGTGCATTCTGTTGAATTATGTGGTGAATTTCCTCCAATTTCAAGCACAATCCATTTCATTACCACGTCGAACACTTATTAACATGATAGTGAAATGTTTCTGTATACATATGATTACTCACATCTGTCCATAGGATGGCTTCATTTGGATACATTATAATTTTTGTCTGTTTGATGAACTTGACTTTGCATGGAAATTGTTATAAACATCATCAACACGTCTTAGGAATCTTTAAAGACAGGACCTACAGTTTTTGGTAGGCTCTAAACCACTGAGTTGAATGGGCCTAACTGGTTTTGAACCCGCAAAGGCGCGGTCCGAAGGAGAAAGCTCTTACCACTATTCCAAGCAGCAGGTTTCCACCAGGATTTTTGAGTTTGGAAAGTGTCAAGTTAAAATTAGGAGGATGTAAGAAGTATTGTACGGTATCTATCGATTTTTCACAGTAAAAATTTTAAAGTTGGGGGGAGCTGTTGTCGAGATTTTGAGTGGGTAACACCCTCACAGGGGGGAGGTCTGGTGGAGTAACTGCCAAGCCCGAACCCCACAATTGACTTTACTTTCCAACTTCTGTTTCAACTTTGAACAGTTCGAGCGTTGCAAGAGAAAGTTGTCATCACGTTAATGAGAATATGCATTTATGTGAGGGCGTTTTGCTTTCTTCGTCTACCCATTGTCATTATCATATATTGTACTTTGTCGCTTCGATATTTACGTTGCTCTACTTTGGTACTAGCACGGAGAGAGAGAATTTCTTTTTGTATTTTTGCATGTACTTCTCGTGCCCTTGCCTTTCCCGCCCACAACTTTTATATCATTTCTTTCTGCATGTAAGTGCGCGAACGCGCGGAAACAATAAAATGACTATTGTTTTTATTGCTATATCCATCTTTTGCCCATGGTAACAGAGAATCACGGTTCTTGGACATGTTCAGTAGTGAATTATGGATGCATGCGCCTCTGTTTTGCCTGACATATTATTCCGGTACATGAAGTCTGGAAGAAATGCCTTGCATTATGTGTAGTACAAGACAGGGAGCATATTCAACACATTCTATAGACGCTATATGGAAACATTCAGTGACAATAACTCAAACACGACTTACTTTATGGAAAAAATAACTGCACAGGCGTGTTGGTGGTAAAATTCTGGCCTTAATGCATATGCCACTTGACCCTCTTCCTATTTAAAATTTCGCAACTCAATCCAAGACGGCGGATTTCAAGATGGCTGCCATGATGCATACTAGCATCATCTGGTGTGGCCCCATCCTATTTACCTCCATCCCAAGTTTCATCATCCTCCGTCAACCCGTTTTCAAAATACAAGGGTGGTTCTGAATTGCGCCTCACCTATTTTATTCATTTTTTCGATTTTTAAGTGCCGCTACTTCTGAACTATATATGAAGAAGTCTTTTTCGGTGTTTTATGCATATATTTGTAATGCTCTTTCATTTGAACCACATTGTAGCTAATATTTGTTTCTGCGCGTTCGCGAACCTTACTTGTAAGTGTTAAATACAGGTTTTGTGAGGTGGTTGAAACATCTTTTTTTTTAATAAGTTGATTAGACAATTTTATTCCAATAATAGAGGGAATCATTGTTCCAAAAATGGAACAATTTCTGCATTGGTCATTATGTACAGTGTTGAGTACAGCACACAGTAACTGTTTTAGTGAACGCAGTATATTATTGACAATTAAAACATTTCCAGAAACACAGTTGGTCTTAAATATTCGTTTAGTACCGAGTCCATTTCTTTGTTAGAGTGTGTTCACAGAACGTTCTTGTCCAGGGCTATTTCGTCGAATTCACACGGGCTAGTGCAAATTCAATCCAGATTAAAATTATTTTATTTTTTCAGTTAAGGCTGTGTTGTACTACACTGTTATAAATGAACTTGTGCAAGTTATTGCTCTTAGCAGTGCTTATTTTTAACCTTCGTAAGCGCTTATATGAATGAGAGAAGACTTCAGATTAAAACGATTCCGAACCTGAAATTGTGGATCTTTGTCGTACTTAATTAAAACTTTATATAAAAATAATAGGAATGTTTATGTCGATTCGTATATCTATTATAACAAGCTCAAGAGAAGTGGATATTAAACGTTTGTTTCACCAAGTCAATGTGTTAAAATAAGTGTGGAGCATTTCTCGCTTACTTTTGTTCCTTTAATCTTTCAGCGACAGTAGGGACCTGTATCTTTCAGCGACAGCCTGTGTTTATTATGTATTTACTGACTTGGGCTTACATATAATTTTATGTAGTAGGTACTTCTTGAACAAAGTAAAAGTTAAACATTAGTTACGAAGATTTATTGCGTGCGAAAAGAAGTAGAATAATTGATTGCTGGTAAGAAAGGACCTGGCCTACATGTAGAAGACAGGGATTCGTTTTTCCGTCAGTACATCAGTCAGCTTTACACAATGCGCGAGTATTTTTTTTAGGTCATTTTACTGTATTTCCTTGTTGTTGTTTTTTTTTGTTTTTTTTTTTATAATAGAGATAATTTTAAGTTTGTATTTTATTCTGCTGCGTTTGTGTGCGTATTTAAGATTAGAATCAGATGCTAAAACGCAAGTAGGTGTTATTAAATGTTATATATTTTGTTCCAGGCTTCTTTGGCAGCTGAAACACCGCGTGAACTTGAACGTGCAGCCTCGTTTGGAGAGTGGATTCGCCATGATATCCAGTACTGCAGATTCAAGAATTACGATCTGACCTACGCACTGTACACAAAATTTCCGAGCTGAGGGTCCGCAGTGGCCCGCAGCCTGTCAGGGAAACCCTTGATGGGTGCTCGGTGCCTCCAGGGGCCGTATTTTTTGCCCCACAGTCTTGTAACCCCTATTTTCCCCAGTATCTGTGTAATGGAAGTTTATATATGTGGTATCTCAGATTGTAACGCTAGAGAATTTGCAACAACACTACTGCCATCTGTACAGTTTATACTACCAGGTGACAACAGTGGTTGCTGCTGTTCTCCGGTGATAAGTTCATCCGTAGTAGTAGTAGTCGTAATTGTTATGCTCCGTCTTATTGTCTGCGTTCTTGGCTTTAATCCTGGTTTACTTTTTTCTTGGTGGCGAAACAAAATATCTTGAAGGAGACAGGAAGATCACGTAATTGAATTTTGTTTGAGTCTGAAATTCCCCTAAAGAGCCACGGTTCACCTATGAGGGTGACTAGTAGCAACTCCAGCGTGCTTCCATCACTTGGTATGGTCACTTTCAAAATGACCACATCAAGTGCCTGGGGCCAAGGATAGGAAAGGAGTGGCTATCGTCATTTCCGTTTTGTAATACTAGTACTAGGGGCTCGAAGGCAACCCTTGTCTGTTTTTTTGGGAAGAATTAAGAAGGAAATGAGTGACCTTTGAATCATTGTAACCAAGATATTTAGTGTTTGAATTGAGTGGAAATACTTCTTAAAACTATTTAATCAAATGACATGTTTCAACGTTATTTTATTTTCAGAGTTCGTCGATAGGTGAACATTGACTTAAATAGTTACGACAAAATACTTTCCTTTTTGTATGTAACATTATCATTTATTCGTATTCTTATAGTATAAGACTAAATAATTGTGCGGATGCGAAAGACATTTGTTTCGTTTGTTCCCATTTACTGTCCATTCATACGTAGTGTGTCTGCTAACAAAACCTCGTGAGCGTCGAGAAATTTCATGCATTCAAAACCCATTCATTATACGCTGTGAAAAAAAATTAAGTGATTGTTTTTAGTAGTAATGTGTC
Organism: Lepisma saccharinum; assembly: GCA_022664845.1. Classification (NCBI taxonomy): domain Eukaryota; kingdom Metazoa; phylum Arthropoda; class Insecta; order Zygentoma; family Lepismatidae; genus Lepisma; species Lepisma saccharinum. The sequence goes on from JAGDQP010025674.1 coordinate 15,770, forward strand.
AGATCAGTACAAAGCATAATGGGACGTAAAATGAGCATTGTGTGGCACAAATTATGATCTCTCCAGCTTTTATACTTGCTAGTGCATTATTATAAATTTACTAGCATTTAGTGGGCATTTTTACTCGGCATTTTATACATTTTTGGACAAATCTTTTAGATCTGGTCATATTTAAGAAATCTGTTTCTTCAGTTGTATAACAAGATTTCAGTTTAATGGCATGGATAAGAACAAACTTTTAAATATGAAAGTTCACGAAGTGCTGTCGTGCTTTCGATAATGTAAAGAAACAAGTCTTAATTTCATTTATTATATATAGATGAGGAATATTGTAATGTTTCTTTAATTCATATCAGGTATACAGTAGATCACTCTGTCACTCATGATCCCTTCAATTTTTCTCAAAACAGGACAAGGAAATTTCGAGTCATCCTTACGTACAGAATAAAAAAAAAAAAGTGGCTGTTAACCACTTTTTATGTTCGAGAGGAGCGTGTGCTCAAGAAGATACTAAGTTTCTTTTCAATGAGAAAGATTATTGTGACATCTTGATTTGTTGCTTTTAAGTAACTTCGCCAACCATTGGTTGCGAACTCAGACGACAAATGTACGGTAATTAGGATCCTAACATATATATGAGATTACTCTTCGAATGTCACGTTTAAATAATACAGAAACATGTGAATGTAACAGTACATCCAAATATCTAATGATTTGCGGAATTTATAATAATAATTTGTCAATCAGTGAAAATGCATGGCTTTACTGTTTTTGATAAACAGAATAATTTGTGCTATTTAATTAGTTCCGTAATACGTATGGTCCTATAGTATTTGAACACATTAACGAATGTATGGCACCTAGTATTGTACATTTATGGTCGGAGTTACAATTGAAGTATCTTGGTTATTAAGAATTTTGAGATTCTTTATTATTTTCATATAATGATTTACAAGTCAATTTTATAATGGCGTAATTACAAGTCAGTTATTTTGTTTGTTTTTTGTGTGTGTATTTGGAAGATAAATGTTTGGGGTTTTCTTTTTAAAGTTGTAGGACAAGGGTTTTTCTTTTTTTAATTAATATTGGTTAGCCGTGATATATAATATTTGTTTTCATTGGGTGTTCATTTTGCTGCTTGCTTGAAGCACTGGAGAGTTGCATACACAAATTTTATCCTGATCTCCTGTATTAGTGCTTACACATTCACCTTTTCGGTTAGTTGTTGTTTGCTAATGTAGTAATCTGATTACCAATAACATTGTAGATGGATGATTATATCAGTCAATAAAAGGTGTATTAGATCATTATTACTATAAGTATTATTTATATTTCATGTATATTTTTATATTTAAATTTCAGTTCGTGTTCGTGCTTCCCACGTGGTAAATGTAAATACAGTGAACTGTGCGAAACAACACTCTTTCAGCAGTTAAAAGTAATATTAATTCATATTTGTGCACGACATAGGAAAATCAGCCTTAAAAATGCAAGTTTTAATGAAAATGTTTCTATAAGGGCCTGAACAAAATAGTTCAGGTAAAACTTAATAAATTACACCACCACAGGACTTTTGAACTAATGTACTATTGAGTCAGATTTACTTGGGTCTGTATTTTAAACCTCACAAAGTTGATTTATGTAGGTTTTGTAGTTGTTTTTCTTTAATCTGTTAAAGCGCGGGAATCGATGATGCTGATTCCTAGTATATTACTTGACTGATATTTTACTTTTTCACATAGTCAGTACACTTAATCTGCAAAGTGGATAATCGAAAATTTACTATGGTTCCAAAATTATTGAAATGACTAATTTAATCTCGTAGATCAAGAACCATTTCTTTTACCAGGTGTATGCATAAGTTTTTGCCGGTTTTGTGGTAAAGAAAACACGTAATATTCAAGGGAAATTAATTTTGTTTTATTCAAAATATTGGCCATTGGCTTCTACACATTTCGCCCATCTTTCAGGTAATTGATGCATACCATGCCAGAAAAACTGCTTGTCTTTTGCGGCAAACCATTCGTCGAGCCAGTTTCCAACGTCTTCGAAATTGCTGAAGTGCTGCTCTGCGAGCCCGTGCCCCATTGATGCGAAGAGATAATAGTCAGATGGCGCCAGGTCTGGGGAGTATGGCGGGTGCGGAAGGATGTCCCATCCAAGCGATTTCAAGGTGTCTTTCACTGGTTTTGATGTATGAGACGGCGCATTGTCGTGTAACACAATCAGTTTGTTATGTCTTCGGGCCCATTCCGGTCGTATTTCGATCAATGCGTGATTTAAATTAATCATTTGTTGGCGACAGCGTTGTGCATTAACGGTTTCGCTGGGCTTCAAGAGTTCATAATACACAATACCCCTCTGGTCCCACCAGACACAAAGCATGGTCTTCTTGCCGAAGCGATTTGGCCTTGGTGTTGAAGGACCGGCTTCTCCAGGTGAAAGCCACAATTTTTTCCGCTTCGGGTTTTCAAAATAAATCCATTTTTCGTCACCCGTCACAATTCGATACAAAAAGGATTTTCTTTCGTGGCGTTGAAGCAGCATTTCACAAGTGACTTTGCGATTTTCCATTTGACGTTCATTCAAATCGTGTGGAACCCATTTACCCAGTTTATTGATCTTCCCCATTGCTCGTAAACGTCTGCTGATTATTTCTTGTGACACATTTAATGCTTTTGCCAATTGTTGTTGAGTTTGAGTTGGGTCATCCTCCAATACCACCTGCAATTGCTCGTTTTCGCACTTTTGTGGTCTACCAGAGCGCGCGCTATCTTTCACATTGAAATCACCACTTTTAAATTGTCGAAACCATGTCTCACATGTTCTAATCGATGGAGCGTGTTCACCATATGTTTCTACCAGCACACGATGACTTTCAACAGCCTTTTTCTTTTGATTAAATAAGAAAAGCAATGCGTGCCGCAAATGTTCTTTTTCAGGCACAAACTTCGACATGATCACTGAACGATAAAACAAAGACGCTAGTGTTTGGCGGACTCAACTTGTGTGTGTTTGTAGTTTAATGTCAGACGAACAAAATGACGTATGTATCAAATGAATACGCTGCGTACTTTTAGCTGGCGCCATCTCTTAGGTAAACCGGAAACTACTTATGCATACACCTGGTATGTAGATATTAAATTTGAAAGATTCACAGATCTGAATTAATTTTCTCACATAAAGTTGGAATAATGTTTTCATTACGTAATGATTTGTTCATGATAAAAAGTTCGTTAGATAAGTTTCGTTTGTGGAGGTGCAAGCTGATATGCCTAACCGTTGGTGCCCAATCTCATATTGGTATCCAGTAACGCAGAAACGCCGGATATCAACTTCCGGTGCGATCATATCATATTTTTACACCCTTTTAGACCTCCTCCTGCCCCTTAAGGGACGAAATTAGTAAAACTTTCAAAACTGTTAGCCCAGTTCTAAGAAAGAAGGTGTGCATTAAATCTCTAGGCTCTATGTACGATGATTCAAAAGGTTCACGAGAAACTTGGAAAGATCTTGTTCTGCCCGTAGCACAGTGGTCCAGGAGTCAAATCTAGCTGTACAAAATTATTTGCACGTGGAAAGATTGTATATTGCGTGGCAGATATACAATTCATATACACCATCGTGTCAGTGTAATGTATTTGAGCAGGCTACACGTAAAAATAACTAATAAACAGGAAAATATCAATGTTCATGTACATGTGTGGACAATATTCATGTAAGTGTGTTGCAAATTGCTGTCCAGTTAACATGTTAACTGTTCTAGATGTATAGCTAATAGGCAGTGGATTGGCTGTAGCTCTAGGTATTAAGAATGTCACACCCCCTTCGTTACATGTACTCGTCATAGTAACATTGTGAACATAAAGAAATGAAAACATACATGAGCAAATGATAAATATAGACATGAAGGAAAACTGACATTAATGACAGATATATTTACAAGGAAGTTATGTACAATAAACTGCAGGAAAGACTGAAACAAAAATTCTATATGCTAACGACCAGAGTCTGTCGGTACTTTCATTGCTTTTACTTCCAATTTATCTGAATCGCTACCACATTCACGGTCTTCGTGGGAAGTTTCTTTACGCAAGCTTAAAACTTTCTTGGACAATGAAGCTTTATTCTTGCGAGACAAAGTTATTTTTGAGCTAATTAAAGAATCTGTTGAAATTATTTGCGAATAAGGTCTTTCATTTTTTTTTTCTCGAAAATTTTGTTGATTTTCTCGGTATTGCTTACATTCTTTGTCTTGCCCTTAAAGCTTCCTCGGACAATTGTCCAATTGGGAGTATTACTGACATCATTTTTCCACGTACCAGGATCATAAAATTACCAGTTATTGCGATTGGTTTATACGAGGCGTACTGCCTGCTGTTGAACGGGAATATGGTTCTCAGTGGCGAATGCGAATAGGCTGCTTCCACAAATCGAAGAAACAGCTTCGGGAGTGTGGTAACTTTCAGCCCAGCGGTGTGATGGTTTTTTCGCTTAGACAGTAGTATTAATGTTACTTGCGGGTGGAATTGAACCTCGGGCCAGCCAGGAAATTCAGCGAACCTGAAAATTATTCTCAGTGGACTGAAAATGTCAAATGATGGGATCATGGGTGAAAGTGCGTTCTTTTCTAATAGTTGCGTTTCCACATCATAACACACAGGAAGTTATTGATACGCTTCTTCCTTCTGTAATTTCTTTTATGAAACAAATGGTTTCAATATGCGTTACAGATTGCAAAAACGTTGCCCCCACACACAATCAGTTTTCCCATCACGAGAATCTATTTTAACCACACATTTTGGATCAAGTTTCACGTTATCGTACAGGTCTACCTTTCTTTTATATGTGCGATAGCAAGAAGGATATGAAAATGTTCTCAAACAACCTTTACATTTAATGTTTCTCTCCTCATCTCGATTCAGTGACTTCTTATCCTGTTCACACATTTCACAACGATACGTTCTCATTTTTGTTAATATTGCTTAATATTGCATGAGTAAGACAATCATAATACCTATCTTTATCAAGTAAGGCTGCTATATAAGAAACCACCACATAATGCTGTTTCATAAAATTACTTCTTGGTTGCTGACGTCTTTCCCTGAAACTGAATATAAAAATCCCTTGTATACACAATAAAAAATAATTTGGCAATTGTTCTCAAACAAGATTGGAACTTTTCCAACTTTTTAATACCTCCACTATTCATCGTTTTTACTTCAATTCCCGCAGCTACACATAGGACTTTATCCAATACTTTGATTCTTGTCGAATCTTGTGCGTGATCTGCTTTGTTCTATTTTCTGTACTTTGAGTTACACACAACACTTTTGCTAAGCAGTCATAGCTCTCATCGCAAAGGAATCTTGGCATAGGAATATTATATTTTCTAAGCATCGCTTCATTGGCAAATTACTTTTATTATTCGGACGACCCTGTCCACGTATCTGATCCGTGGTATGACATTTCATGATAATCCTTTCTCCTAGGAGAAATACCTCATTGGAATTTAAGATACTTTCCAAAATTGAAATATGATCAACCGTCATATACGAACGTTTCCTCCAAGCAATGTAAATTGTATGACCGATGGTATAATTCGAACTTGTGAAGAATTCGACATAGGTATTCGGATCCACATCAGAAAATACTTTTTCTGATTCCCGTGGTGGTACAGAAGAGTAAGTTTGGCACTTGTGAAGTAAATGTTACTAACTTAAGTTGTAACAGATGGTAAGGTGGGAACTTTATTGATAATAGTAGTAAAGCAAATTGATGGGGTCCTCCCAAGGGGAATGATATTTAGAGATCTGCTGTTCACTTCAAGATCGCATCACGTTCACTTTTGGAGTACAATTGAGATTTGAAATATAATATTTTCAATTAGTCTTATCTTGCCTAGTATACAACAATATTCCCTTTTTGGACAAAGAAACATTTTTGATTCAACAAGGATTACATTTAACTTTAAAAAAAAAAAAAAAAACATTTTTTTTTTTTTTTTTTTCAAAATGCAAGCATACATTCATTTTGAATTTAGTACAAAGAATATAATTTACTTTAAAACTGATGTCGCTGAACACATCAACAAGACTTGAACATTACCTCCGGAACATTTTAAGTGCACCCCTGAAGCACAATATTAATCTGAAATAGAGAAAACATTTTTGGTGAGTATTTTCCATTATATTCATGTTATACACACACTATCGTAATTTCTAGGTCAATGAAAAATTGGTCTTCTATTTGGAAAGGATCCGACGGGTTTAGTTTTGAAGGTTTCATCTTGGCATTTGCCTGATGGGAGTGTAGATTTCATCATACGACCTTTAGGTATCTATGGTACAGTTCAGGGAAGGAATCGGCCAAGACCTAAATTTGCGGTACTATCCCGGTATTTGGCTCGGTACTTTTTTATTTTTTTAATTTATGGCCTGTAGGTATTGGAACAAAGCCTGAACTTGGATGAAAAAAATGGCTCAAAATAAAGTCAGGAAAGAAAGATAAATAACATTAATTTTTCACCTCAACTTCAGGGCAGCGTGAACCAAAAAGAAACGGATCACAGTATCGCCTCCTCTGAAAACTGGAATCTCCAAAGGGACTTCAGGGGAAGCTTTTGTCCATTGAAAAACTTTCAATTCCGCCGCAAAAAATCCAAAAGGACAGGCAGATTCAAACTCGAACAGGAAACACAAGGGATTAATTCAATAACAATTTATTATATCCACAGTGAATTGACTCTAAGGCAAAGGGACCTCCTACGCAAATACTTCAAGTTAATCTAACTAATCTGATAGCCAAATTAGTAGCGCTCAAGCAATCGTAATCTCATTGATGTAAAGAATAACAAGAGGCAGAAATTATTCTTAAAGCTAATTTATCAAGAAATATCAAGGAGGATGGAATTCATCCACTCACACATGCACTCATCTTGAAACTTTGTTTTAAACTTCCAGCGTTTCTGAAGTGACGACCACGAGGTAGTCATTAGATTCCCAGTGCATTTATAGAATTTGGTTCCCGAGCACAAAAGTTTCCTTCATTTAGATTTTCAATTGAAGGGTGTGAGGCAAGAACATGATAATCCACAATGCTAAACTTTTAAGAAATTCGATTTTTACTGCTGTACAAGTCATTTTCATTGGCTGAAAGCTGATATTTCACGTAAAGCTATACATAAAGGCTTAAAATAATTGTACCAAATCAAAATAACTAATTTATATTTTTCATGCTGCTGTGTGGGTTACCATGTTTTATTATTTATACCATAATATTCGCTACGTAAGTCACTTAAGAATAAATCTTTTCACTGAATTCGCTGTAAGAAATGTTTAATTTACAAATTATTTTCCTTTTTAGTGGCAAGCTGGTATACTGCTCCTCGTTTCCCGCCATCTTAATTGTTGGTTACCATCTTATGAATCCCAAAATGTTACAATAGGCTTACCAGAAGTAAATATTGCTGCCATCTCTGGAGCACAATTTGAAGTCGGACAACGTTAAACGACGCGGTATGATTCCTTTCTATCGGGTGCTGAATATCTAAAAAAAATAAACATTTGTGGGTTACCATGTTTTTGCCTCACACCCTTCAATTTATTATTCAAATTATCAAATATCTAATAAGGACTTTAGTAATTGTTTAATTAGACCTTTTGATTTTAAATCGATCAAGTTCAACTTAGAAACTAACGATGAGTCGAAATTCAAGTTTAATGACCGCTTAAAGCTCTTTAACCAAAAATTGACTAAGTGATCTCTCATTTGCTACTAGCTGAAAAGCACGATCCAATTTAGACAAACTCAATTATGATAATCAAGCTCCATTAAATTTAAATTTAATTAAATAAGCTATTAACAACCTCCCAACTAGCATTCCTAGCATAAACTACGCGTGTTTTAATTTGCAGCAAAAACTTCAGTACTTTCGAATTAATTATAATTTACTCACTTCTATTTGCCCAGACAAATGAATGACTCAATAATTAACTTTGAATTAGTTTTCAACAAGCAGTGAACTGATTTTATTAACAAAACTGGATCAGAAAACAGTCCTGGCCAACTACTAGATGTCAACGGCTCGCTCGGTTCGAGCCATAATTTATACCCCTTCTGATTATTTTTTCTTTCTGTAGTGACGTTAGTTGTTGATTACAGTATTTGGACATGAATAAAAGTCGACTCGTCAAGGACAAGTCTGAAAATCGTTCTTCTTCACATAGAAAACGAACTGCCTATTGATTACGACGCCGCTAACACTAATGATATCTGAACAAAGATGAAACTGATGCTTCAGAACATAGAATACAATAATCACAACTGGAAGATATGTGCTGACTCTAAGGTGATTGCTCTTCCCTTGCCATGCACATCGGTTACATAAGTTCGTTTGTTTCTTATGTTTATGGGATAGTGCTGACAGAAGCTGTCACTACATTGTAAAGGATTTGCCCCAACGAGAACATTACCATCCTGGATGAAAGGATGATATACGCGAGGAACATTTAGTTAAACCAGAGAATATAATTATGCCATGACTTCATATGAAGAACCTTGCAAAGGCAGTGTTCAAGAACAGTGAGGCATTAATGAACCTGGAACAAAGATTCCCCAACACTGTGGTGCAAAATAAAGGAAAGTCATATTCATCTATCCTCAAAAAAGACATAATAGGAGCAGAGAAAATAGCTTGGTGATGTTTTAAGCTAGTAGCAGACAACTTCCTGGGAAAGAATAAAGTACCTAATTACACATAACTGTTGCAATATTCGGCAGAAATGTTACACAGCTTGGGGAAAACGCCATTAAAGATTCACGTCCTTCAGAATTATATTGATTTCTTCGTTACAAGCCTTGTGAACGTCAACGATGAAGACACTAGAAAATCTTTACATTGGAGAGACGATACCAGTGTAAATTGACAACATTAACAGGCTGTTGCTGAATCTTAAAACTTCAAGTGATTAATAGAGGAAATCGAAATTAAAGAAATCACTTAGATGATGATGCCAGGTAGTTTTACTTAGACTACGTGTGACAAAATTCATGAAGATGAACAATGACTAACAAATGTACAAAATGAGGTGTGCCAGTTCCTTTTAGTAGTTTATTCAGACATTTTTTTACATACCTTTCTTTGTATTTCGTTTATTTTTCATTTTGTGTAATTGTATTTCATACAATTTTCATTGTACATGTATTTAGTGAACATATTATGCTATTCTGAATTCAGTGTCGATTTGTGTATAATCAGTAGAATACTCATTTGGACATACATAAATTGTGACAAAATTTTCCATACAGCTTTTCTGTGGCAAGAATCGTCATGCCATACGTTTGTCAGCAAATACACATTTTCAATACCAGGTGCGTAAATATGAAACTGGAATTTATGTACAGAAAAGACAGTGATTGGATGACAATGCTAAGAACTATTTTATTCGAAGTATTGGCCATCGCTAGTGATACATTTCTGCCATCGTTCCGGCAATGTGTGGATGCCAGACCAAAAAAACTGTGCCTCTTGTGCTGCAAACCAGTCATCAAGCCATTTTCGTAAGATGTAAAGCGCTGGTCAGCAAGTTAGTGTCCCATGAATGCAGATAAGTGAAAATCGGAAGGCGCCAAGTCTGGTGAGTAAGCTGCATGCAGAAGGATTTCCCAGCCAAACGTCGCAATCGTTTCCTTGACCGGTTTTGCTGTGTGGGAGGGTGGATTATCGTGAAGCACAATCACTTTGTTGCCTTTGGTCATATTCTGGTCGTTTTTCACGCAAAGCTTGATGCAAATCGATCATTTGTTGTCGGTAACGTTGGGTATCTGATCCCTTCTGATCCCACCAAATATAAAGCATTGTCTTCCGTCCATAGCGATTTGGTCTTGCAGTCGATGTCGCCAGTTCTTCTGGAGTTAACCCATGATCTTTTACGCTTAGGATTCTCGAAATAATCTACTTTTCGTCACCAGTCACAATTCAATGGAGAAATGATTTCCTTTTGTATCTGGCGAGCAGAATTTCGCAAGTGGTTTTTCGGTTTTCCTGCTGTCGTTCAGTCAATGCATGTGGAACCCATTTTCCCACCTTCTGAATCTTGCCCATGGCTTTTAAACGTATGGAAACTGCTTCTCGTGTCACATTTAATTGATCCGTGAGTTGTTGCGTTTGAGCGTCATCCTCATCCAACAAAGCTTGCAATTCGCTGTCTGCAAACTTTTTCGGTGGTCTTTCACGTCCTTCGTTTCTCACGTCAAAATCGCTACTTTTAAATTTTGTAAACCACGCATAGCACTGTGACTTACCAAGAGCATGATCACCGTAAGCTTCGACAAGCATGCGATGCGATTCTGCAGCAGTTTTCTTCAAATGGTAACAAAAAATCAATGCTCTCCGCACATCGTAGTTTGTAGGTACAAATTGCGCCATGTTCAACGCTATTAAACACTACATTATGACATGAAACTTGTCTGGTAGTGAGTTGCAAATCGTTATCAGCAGTCAAAACAAGCAAGTGGCGCCAAAGACGCAGTTTTACGGTAACCACAGTGACAGCTAACGCCGTCTATGCACAAATTCCGGTTTCATAGTCACACACCTGGTATACCATGAATTACCGGATGAAAAATATGTTGTCTGTGTTTCACATTCCCGTGTTTCTACTAGGTATTCCATAGAGCTAGGGACGTAGCCAAAGTCAGGATTCTTTGGCGGGGAGCATATTTACAAATGAAATAACCCACATCTATCTATGACCGCTCTGCTGGTTTAGTGGTCGCCATCGGTGAATCCTGATCGTGGGGTCCCGGGTTAGATTCTCAGCTCTGCCAAGGGATTTTTTTTTTCCAAAGCGAGAGGGTCTGGAACATCGCCAGCCAGCATCGTGATGCAATTGGGGAGCCACTATGAATAAAAGACAGTGACC
>JAGDQP010025675.1:0-26691 GCA_022664845.1 Lepisma saccharinum
AAAAAGTAGAAGTTATTTTCACATTAAATTTTTCTACAGTATTCAGAGTACACAGAATTATAAACTGGTGCAAAAACATGAAAAGTTAAAAAAAATCCCACATAGTGGGTATTGCAGTTCCGACGACGATATTTAAAATTCTGCTCAAATTGACTGTACACTATATGCTTATTGCTACAAAATTAATATTACAATCAACAGATTGCGATAACATGCTGATGCGCACCATGTAGTTATACTCTCTTACCCTTCTCAACATTGTGTTTCCGCTCAAGTGTAAAGAAAAGTATTTGACTGTAATAACCTCACCTGGGCAATTGGAAAATTAAATAAACTGACGAAAATGAAGTTAATGGTATACACATCTTTGCATAAGGTATACGTTAATGTGTAACGTTCATTAGATGATATACGGCATATACCTCCATATACCCTCAAGTACAGCCCTGGCTGCAGCTCCCTTACCACCACCCTCGTTTATCAGGCTATTATTATGCTTTCTTTTGTCTAACAAAAACACTTGACCAGATAGAGTAACAGCTAGTTCGATCAAACGGTTGCGAACTGGCTGCATCTGCATAGCACCACTGACATGGAATCATTTGTTTATAGTATTTCCACATAAAGTATTATCGACAGCCGACAAGCTTGCTTGCGCGGCGTGACGAAGGGTACGGAGACTACTTTTCCTTTTCCTTTTAGATAAGTCAAATATTTTTTAAAAAATCTTATCTTTTCCCGAACCATGCAAAATATCAGGGTTGCCAGACGTATGAAAATTCTCACGTTGGTATCATTGAGATTTAGACAGTGTAGCTTCGGTGCTGCTGTGATTTTTCATAGTGCGTTTTTGCTTCGTGTATAAATAACTTCATCATTTGTTCGATAATGGGTTAAGTGCGGGGATTGGACGAACTATTCATACTGAAGCCAGGGAAGTTATCATGCGTAATATGTATAGAGAACAAATTATAAATAATGTTAAAAAAATGGCTCTTTCTATGACGAACAATTTCTCTTAACAAGAGCGAAATCTTTCAAAAGTACACTAATTACCTAGTGCAATTAACTGACATAAACAATTTGAAAAATAATAACTTCGAAAGAAGACCCTTACTGATGGGTTTCAAATAGGTAAGCATTAAGAAATTGGTTTTGAGTGTTTTGAGAGACATTCACAGATTTCGGGGGATCCAATATGTGGCTTCGTATGAAATTACTACTGTCTTAGGTAGAATAAAATTACAGTAGCCGCCTCACAGAAAGACGGAGGTTTCTATTAAATTGGACTACGATGCAGGACGAAAGAGTTGTTTTAGTTATTGAGTTGATGTATTGCTTTGAGGCATATATGGCTCCATTTGAGATAGGGTATGGAACATAATGTGTCAAGGAGTCGGCGTGGGCCTAAGTTGAAGTACCAATCGGATAATAAGTTATTAGAAAATAATAATAAAGGTAACCGGAAAATGTAAAAGAAAAATATACAAAATACACATTAGCCCCTATTGCGATAAATCGAAACATAGTGTTTTAGTTTCAGCCCTTTTATCGTCAGGGAGGACTTGTTGAAGAGATCGTTAAATACGGGCCCGAAGATTGAATTTGCGAATTGTAAAATGCTAGTGTAAGTGGATTAGGTTTGCTGTGGATACCACAGTAAAAAAAACCGTCGTTGGCTCTTCCTCCTCAAGCAGGGATATTCTTCTTTTACTATGATGAGATACAAGACGGTGTGGAAATTTTCTTGTCTGTGGGCTTACAAGAGACACTATCGAGAAGTGTGCGCCGAAGGCAGAAAATTTTAGGCTAATATCAAAGATATCCTAACACCATACAACATATGTAAACATTAGCTGCTGAATTCCAGAAGTAACACAAATTGAAGTTTCCTTTTTGTTTTGAAAAATTAAAATTTTAAATTTTAAATATCTACGATGTTGTCGCTTCGAACACAGAGCAGAGCTCCACACATAAATTTCTGACACCATAGCAAGAAATAATGTGTCTCTTATCATTTTTCGAATTCTGTTTCACTTTTGAGAGACAGGGATTCAAACGTTTTGTTTGGTTAGAATCCACGAGCGGAATTTAAGAACCAAACATCGCAGATGAATTCCTAATAGCAAAACGAGAATTAAAGATAACTTTGTCATTTTTCTAATTTAGAACTATTTCGTTATCCAGGAATTTGAATTTGGGAATATATATCATTTTAAAATGGTAAATATTAGGAATATTTTTAAATCAAGCAAAAATATTCATACATGTGAAATGTAGTTTGGTGAATAGAAGTTAAAATGTAATGTCATCGGGTTATCAATGTTGACAATTTCGATCACTTTGAAGTTCGTATAAAATTTCTGCTTTCGGCGCACACTTCTCGCTAGTGTCCCTTGTTAATTCGAGATGTTGAGGAGATACTGATTACTAATAAGTGATTGAAGTGCAGGATATAAATCACAACATAGAAAATCGTTATGACATGAACGTCATACATGAGGGTACGAAGGTGAAAGCGGTAATATTTCATGAACGATCTTCACTTTGCACTTTTCGGTTTGAAGAAATTCAAGAGTTGAGTATGAACGTGTTTCATGATTTTTTCTAAAAGTTTTTCAAAAGTGTGTGATATGAAAATATTTTCCGCACTCCACTTTGAAAAGTTTGAGTTACTAGCTTTTATTAAATTTGTGCAAATTGAAAACTGCAAAGTGAAGAACGTTCATTAAATAGGGCCCAGGAACATTTCCTCTCTGGGAATAAATTTATCATATTTCCCTTATTTCCTCAATTTTATCATGAAATATAACACTGGCATCCAGCAAAATCGATATCTATAAATACATTAGGTTGATCAAAAAAAAATCGAAACGTCTTCTGAAATTATTAATATTTAAATAATGCTGTTAGAAAATAGTGTTCTAACGAGAGAGAAAATAGTGAGAGCACGCGCCCATGCTCCCTCTCTGAAATCGGCACTGGTCAGGGTGGGGTTCAAGCTACGCTAATGAGCTTTCCATATAATTTATTATAAAATAAACAAGAGATAATTAACTAATCATAGTAGAAATGAGGTATATCTGGCGAAAATGGTTCATTTGGGCATATAATTATATTCACCAGTATTTATTAACATTTTTTCGAGTATGAATAATCCCAAGAAAAGCCAAAGTATCAGTCTTGTAGGAAATTCTCCTGTTTTGTCTATTTGCTTTGACATTTCTTCCTATGATGAAACGTTTCCGAGATAATCGTGGAAAAATCGGCGGAAGGCATCAGTCGATCTGCCATTTTTCAAGATGGTGGACTTAGCAGAAGTCAGAGTCTGCCACGTGGAAGCAAGTAGTGGTGAATTGCCCAATGACTGTTGCTAATATATTTTCTTCATCCTACACCAACGGGCGGGTACTTTTGCTAGTATTATTGTATCTAGAATTTATTATAATAAGAATATATGAAATATCTAGCATGAATTGTCATCCTGGTTACGATCCCCATGAGCTCATGAAGTTTTCATAATGTCAGTGATAAGGATATTTTTTTTTAAAAATGCAAAGACATAAAGTACGCGTATTGTTGGTTTTTGTCGAATTATATGCTATGACGGCGTTTAGGTTTATACGTTCTAACGTCTTTGCTTTGATTGTTCGGACTATTATACGATCTGACAGTAATACGTTTTGGTGTTATACGTTGAAATGCATTTAGAATTATACCAAGGTTGAAGCTGGCAACAATGTGGTGCAGATAGAATGCACACCGGTCGCTAGGTGCCACTACCATTCAATCATCGTTGCCACCTACTCTTCATTTACTATTTGTTCCAAGATTATACGTTCTGACGTTATACGTTCTGACGTTTTTATTCGATTATACGTTCTGTCGCATTTTGTATACGTTCTGTCGTTTCTTCGAGTTATACGTTCTGACGGTTATACGTTTTGACGTTTCAGTGTTTATACGATTTGTCGCATTTTGTATACGTTCTGACGTTTTTTCAAGTTATACGTTCTGACGGTTATACGTTTTGACGTTTTAGTGTTTATACGTTCTGTCGCATTTTGTATACGTTCTGACGTTTTTTCAAGTTATACGTTCTGACGGTTATACGTTTTGACGTTTCAGAGTTTATACGATTTGTCGCATTTTGTATACGTTCTGACGTATTTTTGAGTTATACGTTCTGACGGTTATACGTTCTGACCCGTACCCCACAACTTAATTCGTTTATAATCATAGGCTGGAAAGCTATTGTCTTTCTAAATATAGTACAACTTTAGAAATTGCACTGCTACAATTAGCTTATGATGTTTCTCGGCAGCGCTTCGCGTTCAGGTAAAATTTTCTGGTGAGAGGTTTTCTGTAACAAGGAAACAGGAACAGACAGATATAAATCTAACAATAATTAAAAGTGATGTTAAACTATTAATAGTAAATATGCAGTATACATCTTTCCATGTTATTAACTTTGGAAACAAATGAGAATTGTACTGTAGAATTCTCTATAAAGAATAGAGAATTCTATGAAATTTGCAATTAAAATGGAAAATATTGGAAACAATGTTATTTCTAAAAAAGGTTACAGCATTTTGTGCAAAGATTTGTACAACAGCATTTCCACGACTTTCAATATTTCCTAAATTAAAGAAGAAACGTTTTACAATATTTAAAGGTAATATTAATCTTATTAACTTCCAAATATGTGGCCCGTTATTAGTACAAGAATTGTACTGGAAATGAGTAGCTGGCTGCCAGAGATTTTGGGATATTTTCTAGACAAAAAAAAGAGGTTAAATACAAATCAAAACATTTGAATATAAATGTATTTGCTTTGTTATGCCACGACTGAGGAATGTGACTAAAATTATCTGTTGAAAAGTAAGGTAAGAAAATAATCAGTACCGTATAGCAAAAAGTGAGAAATTTCTTTAACTGTCTGATCTCTTATGTATTTACTCTACTAAAATAGTATATGCATTTTAGTTACAATGCGTCATTAAACTTAAGACGTATGTTACAATCCCTTATTTATTCATAAATTACAGACAACTCGGTTTTCTTGTTTTAATTGATATTTATTCCCATTAAATAGATATGTCTTGTACTTTTATTTTGAATAAATTATTTACGGTTAGTGGTTTGATGAATTCCAGAGTAAGTGGTACCAAGGTATTACAAATATCATTGAAATATTGTTTTCAATGGTTGTCAAACAATACGTGATTGTGATTAGTTCCAGAAACACAAGAGAGCTAGAATTAATAGGTCCTTTATATGACACAGATGAATTTACACTATTAGCAATCTGACGTTAATATCAAATATGAAGATCCCAGGAACAAAACCTCTTTTGTCCATTTTCTTGATTTTACAGGAAAGGGCTTTAAGGATCAGTTCAATAAGTGAGGCCAAACCTGATTTTGGCCAATGAGAGTTAGCACTGACTAGAAGTTTAGCGGTCGATTGTAGAACTACCGCTAAGTGTTCTTAATTAGCTTTACGTATAAATGCTCTTGCTTCTAATAGACCGACTATGGATACTCATTCATGGATGATAGTTTGTCAAAAAGCCTCTTTAAAAAGCCAACACATGACAGTCTTATCTCGATTTGGCCCAAAACGGAAAAGCATATGCCATCAAAACCTAGGAACTGATCACAAGGAGGAACAATAGTACAATCAATTAATTTTTCTAAGAAATATATTAAGATAGTCATCAACAACTTTTGAGTATTCGTGCACGTTGAGTACGCCACGTTCATTTGGCAGACGTATTCTACGAGCTTCCATGTTTGTATGCAGTGTTGTGTCGAGTTCGAAACATTGGAACAAGGAAGATGTCAAATTCGCAGAGTTTAGATATTCGTTTAACGATCGTATGTCTTCTTGTACTTTTTAAAAATATTGGTTCTTAATATTCATGTAGCTCAATGGAATACAGTTGACATACAGTTGGAATACAGAGTCCGGAGTTTAAATACTATTAAATTTTTATTTTAATAAGTGTAATGTCGCCGTACAAAGACGTATATGAAGAGAAATGGATGTCATAGCTGAAAAAGATTAACACATCACGTCACATTAACGTACTATCAACGAGATCAAATTTTTGTTGGAATAGATTGAAATTCAACGTGTTTTTAACATGCGAAAGATAACACAAAATAATAGTTAATGGCATTCAATTAGCTTTTAATTATAACTTTTATTCTATTAGGGAAAATCCCATGAAACTAAATGTGTACCATAGTTGAAACTAACAATTGAACACACGCCGTATTAACACTTTATTAATGGTATCCATTCTTTGTTGAAATAAGGTTTAAAATTTAACGTATGTTTCTCAACCGATAACGGGTAATCAACGAAATAAACAAAAGTTCAACTTTGAAAACACTTGTTTGTGCTACTGGGTTATTTAAGGCCTTTAGGAGTTTATATCTCACGCCGAAATAGGGTATGGGGATGGATGGGGGAAGTAGCGCATTGAAAATGAGCGTGAATAATTATATAATTATTATACACAGTGTATAATAATTCTGTCCCCAAGGAATGGAGATGGTGGAAAAAGTATTCCATCAGTTTGACGCAATAAGAGTTTGAGTAAAGTTTCATCCACATTTGACCTCCGAGGGGAGGGAGGTGTGGATAACTTTAAAATGTCAAAGATGGTCGAATAATATATCGTTTGAAATATTTTGGTGAGACAAATTTCGGACCAAATGCGGGATCGTTATGTTGCAAGATTTAAAATGGTTTGTGTGTGCTGGTATGAATTTGAAAATATTTATATCTGCTCAACAGGCCCGTCATTTCAACTTTTTTTAGGGAAAGGGTAAATTTCCTGAAGCCTACATATATCGCGTTATATATATATGTATATATATATATATATATATATATATATATATAACTTGCACAAAGGAAAGCCGGGAGGGCAATTTAAGGTAAATGTATAAAAATGAAGGAAAATACTTACAGCCTATAGCTTCGTATTAGGTCACACACATATTCACATATCTAAAAGTCACTACGATATTTCGTGCGAAGTGCACGTGTTCACAAAGTACAAGATTGAAGAGACAGTGGCTACATGTACCAGACGATGCATCAAACTTGGACAACAATTAACTGCAGTAATGTGTAAATTTCCGGAGCTTGGAATATTAATAACTGTATAGCGTGTAAGTACAGGGTGGGATCGGTGATGGAAATGTGTTGAAAATGCGATGGAAAAGGGAAGTTTAGAGGTATTGAAGGTTAAGGATAGGATTTGTTTTCAGCTTAAACCATGAATAAAGCCATTCTCCCACAGACGGTGTGTTGAGGAGCTGTTCGTAAGGGGTAAAATGTGGATTATGGCAACCAGGAAAGATAGATCAAAATTGGTATTATGGGACTCGGTGTGCAAGAAAACTCTGGCATCTGGTTTGTTGATAGTACAGAAGTCACGATGGTTTCTAATACGAATGCTGAGAGCACAACATGTTTCCCCCACATAAAAGACATTACAGAACCTGCATGTTAGGACATATATATATAAGCTCCTGCGTAGCCTAGTCGGTAGCGCGCTCCACTTCAGTGCGAGTGGTCCCGGGTTAGATTCCCGGTGGGGGTTCAATAATTTCGGTGTTGACCCAGCATCGTGAGGACAACTGGGGAGCTGCAGTGAATAAAAGACAGTGGCGATCACAGTGAGAGCTTTGACTCTCCTCTCCCAACCCATTTGGTCAGCGTGGGAGCAGTAGACCAACTCCTCCCATCGGGGAGAGGCCTCATCCAGTAGTGGACTGAATATGGCTGTGATTTATTATATATATGAGTGTGTGTGTAATTTAAGGAACAGAATACACCAAAGTTTTTCATGTGTACCGTCCCTGGACATACGTTCTGAGTATATTATGAACATAGTACACACAGTACTTTAAAAGGTTCACGTGAAATATTCTGAATGCTATTTTAAATTCGTTCGTTAAGATATGCAGAAAATATTTACAAATTCACAGATTCCTCGACACGTCTCTCAAATTTTGCAATTAACTTGTAACGAGAAAACGTTGTAAAAATTCCTGCCGGCGACTCATATTTCTTGGCACCAGTAAGTGATTTTCTGTATATCAAGGTTTCATTCCTTAAAATTAATATAGTTCCTTCTCCTCAATGAAAAAGCAACAACTTCATATCTAGAACATAAAATTATATATGAATTAAAAAAACTTTATTTCTGACTACCCTAGAATGTTGGGACCAGTCATAGTATTATGAGCAGCATTTAAAAAAAATGTGAAGATTGATCCTACGGTATGCATATGAGAGCCCAAAATGTATATTAGTTATACCATCAAATTATGCTAATGCAGTGCTTAGGAGGCTCTAAGGGAGGTTAGGGCGGATAAGTTGAACAGTAGGGAAGAATGTATAAGTTAAGAACAAAAGTTCATACATACGTATTTAATCTAACTAAATCTTTGGCTTATGGAACTAGCAAGTTCATCACCGCAGTAATAAACATTCACCATTGGATTCTATCCTGCGCAACAGCAAGCCAGTTTTCATCAGGAACATCCACTCCTCGAAGGTCTCTTCTAATACTGTCCTCCTAACGACGTCTCGGTCTTCTCAACGACCTCCTTCCATCCGGTTTTCCAAACAGTATAGAATATAATCATCGTTTTTCCCTCAACCGAGCTACATGGCCTGCCCACTTTAATCGCCGAGATTTCATTATTTTTACAACATCTGGTGAATCGTACAGTCCGTCGAGTTCTTCATTATGCAGTCTCCTCCATTCTCGAATCATCTCGTTCCGTTTCGGCCCGTATATCTTTCTCAAAACCTTATTTTCAAACACACGTAATTTACGTTCATCTGCTAGGGCCGTACTCCAACTTTCGCAACCGTAAAATATTACCGGCAGAATAATTTTCTGTATATTTTCAATTTCAATTTCCTTGATATTAATCGCGATGTTAGAAGTTTTTGGACTGATTAGAAACATGCGTTCCCCGATACTAAGAGACTTTTTATTTTTTCCGTGACTTCATTTTTGCTTTTTACGTATGTTTCCAAATGTTTAAATTTGTTTACTTTCTCTATGACCTCATCCCTAATTCATATGTTTTTATTTTTTTCATTCCCTTGTTTCGGCTTGTTATAATACATTTTTATCTATGTTTACATGTAGACCTATTTCATTGCACGCTTCTACTAAGACATCGGTGCTGCTTTTTTGTGCATCTATATCGTCCCCTATTAAATCTATATTATCCTCGTATACGAACAGTTCAAACCATTCAATGATAGTCCCTTTTTGTCAACTTACTTACATCAATTTCATTATTATTATCATCTTCATTATTATTAGTCGAGTCGACTAAGATTTCGAACCTATTTGAGAGTTCGAGTTGGTAATCTGCTTTTATGCTCGGATTATTTAATCCTTTAATTTCGAATTTCAGTTGTTTCGATCTTTTGGTTCCTCTGTTTGCGATGCATAACTTTGTGATCATTAATTGATAGTTGGTGTCAACTCCCTATCCTCTATACGACTAACGTCCATTATGGTTTTGTGTCTCCGTCTATCTACTAAATCATTATCGATCTGGTTGAGAGTGTAGCCACCCAGAAATACCCATGTGTATTTGTGTATGTCTTTGTGCTTAAAGTACGTGCTCTTTACCAGTAGGTTTTTCGAAATCGCGAAACGTATAGTTGTTGTTTGTAAGACGAAACAGCGACGTAAATAGGGCGAATACAAATACCGCGCCGGATAAAACACCGACACACAAAAACAGCTACGAGTGAAAAGAGCTATGTACAAAAAACGCGACTCCAAAACAGCGAAGCACCAAACCGCGGCGCGTGAAAACAGCGACAGGCAAAAACTTCGAGAGGCAAAAACCGCGACAAGCAAAACAGCGAAACACAAAAACCGCGCAGGCAAAAACAGCGACCATCAAAAGCCGCGACGCACAAAAACCGGTATAAGCAAAAATCACAACGCACAAAACAGCGATAGACAAAAACACGACATGCAAAAAGAGCGACAGATAGAAACAGGCCAAACCGCTACAGGCAATAACCGCGACGGCAATAAACCGCTACACACAGAAACCGCAATAATCAAGAAAAGTGGCTGAAAACACCCGACGCGCAAATACAGCGACAAATTAAAACCCTGACGGATAAAACAGGGACTCGAAAACCGTGCCAGGCATACAAACAGATATAAAAAATACAAAATCAGATATAAAAAAGGGACTCATGAATACCGCGACGCTCAAAAACAGCGATAGACAAAATGCGCGACGCAGAAAACAACGACCTACAAAACGCGACAGGCCAAAACAATGACATGCAAACCATGATGATAGATCAGTGATGCACAAAACAACAGACCAAGCAAGAGTTGCAAGGCACAAAATCTAAAACAAACAAAAACGTGACAAACAAACGCAAAGCTGCCTACACCAAAGGAGCTTAATCGTGTGTATCCTTTCAACGAATTTAACGCAAATGAATACTTCCTAGGCACAATCAGGCACGAAACGAAGCAGAAATGGTTGATGTAAATGTCGTTTTGAAATTAACATTTTAGACGAATTTGAACGTGAAGCTCCTACTTCCCATAGCAACTGTCTTATAATTTTGCGACAAATTGAGCTTAAACTAAATTTCTGTGGCATAATCCAGCACAAGTGAAGCGCATACGATTGACATTAATTCAGTTTTGAAATTTATATTTTCGACCAAGTTAATGGTGAAGCTAACACCAGAATTGAGTGTCACATAATGTTGTTGTGATTTGACCACAAACGGAAATGTTTGTTGCAATGTTCAGCAGAAATGATGTGCAAGCAATTGGCATGAGGTACTTTTCGAAATTTGCATACTCAGCGAAATTTACTTTGAATTTGGCCTCTTAAAAACAGAATGCCGAAAATCTTTGCGGCGAGCTGACCAAAAACCAAACTTTCTGTTCTACTGCTCAGGACGAACTATTGATACCCATTGAGTTTCAAACTTTAATTTTTTAAAGATTACAAGCACGAAATAAAAGCATATCCTTGTTACGAATTGAGGACAAATGCATATTTCCACTGCACAATCCATCGAAAACGATTAGCGCAAATTTTTATTTGAAATTTACATTCCTAATTCGGTTTCAAGACTGATGTTTCTTTCTAAATTTCGAGCGTGAAGCTTGTTCCCACTCCAAAGAAATTAAATGTCTCATATATTTGACTTTTTTTTAACGTTTCGTACATATCACATAAGCAAAAAATGTTCGTCTCTAGTGACAGGACATTCAGAGCATATTTCTGTTGTGTCGAATAATAATGTTGTCGAATAATAATAAATTTTATACCTCTCTACCTCAAGCACTTTTCTACGCCTTGTAGTTCGTGAGATTTAATTTTAGGACACGGACGGACGAATGGATTGAACGAGATAAAAAGGACCCTATTTTCTATAGCTTTGCTATCAGTGGACCTAAAAGTGGCTAATAGTTACTTTCTATGTAAGGAAATGTGATTGAAAAATAAATAACAAATTAAATAACATAAAGAAACACTGCGGTTCTTGACGTCTGAAAAAAGCACCGGGGCCGCGACCTGAAACACCACACTCCTGGATATAAGTGTACGTGCGTGACGTACTTGTGTCAAAAGCATTGCCTTGGCATACAGCCAAACATGGGGGATTTTACAAGAATAAAGTTTTTCGTCTTCGAAAAAATTCTAAATCTGAAATCGTCAATGTTGTATAGTGCCCTTCTTTCAGTGATTCTGCCAAATACCCCTATGGGGGTATTACCCCTCCAAATCATCAATCACACTCACAACTTTAAAAGTTTTACTGCTAAAAATCGATAGAAACCCTCTAAAATTCCACTTACTCCCTTCTCTAACATTGGTTCTACACTTCCTTCAAATTGAGAATCCTGGCCATAGAGATAGAATAGGAGGGAGTTTGAGACTGCTTTATTGGCGAGGGGAGTGAAGCCAAGAGACAGAAGGGACGAAGCACTTTCAGATTCGTTGCCTCCATATATAGCGGCACCCTATACCGAGTAATGCCTTCTCTCTTATGGGAAGATAAATTTATTAGTGAAAAGCTTGCATGCCTATTGATACCTCCAAAATAGCTATCGTTGTTCGAAAAACATGTTTCGCTGCGAAATGACAATTGTAAAATTGTTGAAAATGTTCCGGATATGTTTGTGCATCGGGCATTTCCATTCGCTCTTGTTTTTGTTGTGTTTGTGCGTCGCACTTTATGTCTGTCGGGAACTTTTCCTGTCGCGGTTTTTGTGCGTCACGGTTTTTGCATGTCGCTATTTTCGTTTGTGGCGGTTTTTGCCTATTAAGGTTTTTATGTGTCGTTGTTTTTGCCTGTCGTGGTTTTGGAGCCGCTGTTCTGTGAGTTGTGTTTTTTGTGTTTCGCTATTTTAAACCGGTGCTGGTTTTGTACATCGGTGTTTTCTACATCGCGGTTTCTGTTTCGCTGTTTTGTCGGTACACCATTGTTGTTAGTCTTTTCTTGAAGGCTACATTCGCTTATAGTAGATCTATATTTTTCTTCCCTCCCTACATTTGCGTTGAAATCACCTAACATAATGTTCGGTTCGAATTGTAATTCGGTTATCTGTCAAACAGACTTTCTAGATCATCATAGAATATATATTTGTCGTTCCCATCAACCTCATCGGTCGGTGCATAGATATTTATTAAACCGTTTTGCACCATCGAGTACGTAGCGTAAGGTACGATAGTCTTTCGTTTACGGACTGTATATTCTCAACCACCAGAAGAGGTCTGTTCTTAATGAGGAATCATGTACCGAAATTGTGTGACTGAGTTCCCTCGTAGTAAAAAGTGTATTCTGCCTGTGGGATTCTATATTGACCCTCGCACTTGACTTCCTGTATCGCTAATACGTTCAACATGTACTTCTCGGTTTCGCGTAGCGCTACCTAAAGAGCGCTAATTTTATATAACATTCGTACTTCCAATTCTAAGATCTTTCTTAATCCTGTTCTTGGAGACCCCTGAAGCAGCCCCTGCCCGGAGATCCGAATGAGTGACTAGTTTACCTCCGGAATATTTTACACCACCGAAGGGAATTAGGTACTCAAGAAGTACTGGGGAGAGTTTACGGGCTTGAGGTGGTTGGAGGATGGAAATTTTTGCAATAGAATTCGAAGAATTATACGACGATATACAGAAGATTTTGGATTATAGTAAATCGCATTATAAGATAGCAATTGGATACTTAAATGCAAGAGAAGGGACTAAGCGGAACACTGACACGAAAGTGGGAAAGCTTAGATTCGGTAAAAGAAACAACAGGCAAGAATGAGGAGAGTAAAGAGAGACTAATGGAATTTTCAGAAACCAATATACGATTTATTTCGAGTGCATGTGTTAAGAAGAAAACTCTAATGAAGTGAGCAAGGGAAGGTATAAATGGAGGTTAAAACAAAATTAATTATATTATATCAAATGAGCACCAGTTTAAAGAGAAAGGTTATCAGAGGAAAGCCGCCATTTTAGGTTTTATAAAACTATGGAAAGCCGACGGGAATCCGAGATAGAACTAAACGATATAGTCAGCGCCTGTGAAGAGATAGAAGCTTAAGAAGATATAGATTTCAGAAATAGGGTACTGACTTGAATAATAAGAGAGAGACTACAAAAGAAATAATAGACATGATAAAAGGAGAGTAAAGAAGGGAAACAAAGAGGAGAGAAATACTATAAGGAGAATTGAGTACATAGAAATAAATAAAGCCTTAAGAAAAAATGTACAAAAATACAGCACGAATATTATTAGAAAGGAACCCACTGAAAACAGAACTTGAAGAAAATCAAACAACAGTGTTTGAGCTGGAGAAAAACAAATACTGGCGGTTGAAGGACCTGGTGGGATGGTAACCAGAAATTATAAATGTTTTTAATTTTTTTAAAGATATCTGAATAAGAACTAGGGATAGGAAAGAGATATGAAAATGATAGATTGAAAGATACTAGATTGAAAGTAGCTGAAGAGTGTTGAGATAAAAATGTTTTTTTTTATCTCAACCATACATGCAATGCTAATCAAGTGTTTTCTGCCTCCATTTTGATCGAATCTTTTCGCACAAATGGAAATTATTCTCAGTGAATAGGTATTCCGATCCCTATTTCAAAAAAAGAGAAATTATTAAAACCTGGCGTAAGTTGCGGGAGTATACTATAGTAACTATGGTCCAAGAATCGGTGTGGCTCCACCTAGAAAAGACGCTTTATTCACTCGCGGAGACAACGTGGATATTTCCTATTGGCTGATGCTGCTAGCAGCCAATGGTAGGGATGTTGCCACCTCCTGTTGGCGCTGCTTGTCCTTGATTGCATATCGGTTGTTACGGTATGGCGACTTTATATTTTTGGTGTCCGAGCAACGCATATATTTTCGTGATTGATACGCCGGACTTTTAATTGAACTTAAAATATTGCTTCGCTTTCTTTTCTCCCGTTCAGAAATTGAACATTTTTTATTAATATTACTAGTCAAGTTATTGGAAATTTGCAAACAACCAGGTTGCCTAGTATTTTCTTTATGTATTTTTCGGATTTTCTTTTACAGTGCATTTATTTAAGGTGTATATTTCAACCTACATACCAAATTCGGAAGAAGGGTATTCCGCTCTAATTGAATTAATATTTCATCTTTCGAAAGCGGAAAGTGACACCAGTCATTATAGTGAATTTTCATACCAGTTAAGATTATAACTTTTGCGCGAATAAATATGTAATTCTATGTTAGTTCTTTTCGATTGCAGTGTAATCTCTTTGGATGAATTTCCGGTCTTAATCCTTCTGAAATTGTTATTGTTCTGAGATAAAATGTTTATTCTTTGAAAATAAAATGTACACAATAAAATGTTGAAAAGGCAAAACAGAAGCAAAAGTTGACATTTATTCAAAAAACAGTCAAGTAAATGATTAAAATTCTTAGAAAAGAATAATAATATTGAAATCAGCGTTAATGAAACCCAGGCCAACGATCTAACGCAAACGCTATCCGGATAACTGCATGATAACTCCTTCAAAAGGGCTGTCAGGTACTTTAGAACAACGTTCAAAGATGTTTATTGAATATATATATATATATATATATATAGATAGATAGATAGATAGATAGATAGATATAGATATAGATATCTTCCTCCTACCGTCTTCTAGTATATTGTTGTTATTAAGAAAAGCTATCAGGTCTTCTGTTATCGTTTCTTACTAAACACGACTAACTTCAGACTTCATGTGTATTTTCCATTATTTATAAAGGAAACAGGTCTTGAAGTCTATGTATCCTAAGTAAATAATACGAAACAAAAATAAAAAATAAATCGCAACAATGTACATTTACCAATCTTTTCATGATGATCTTCTTTATTATTTATTTTGTCTATGAATAGTTCAGTATCTAGATAATAAATTTATCTTTATAACTCGCACTGATCTCACTTGACTGAACTTCCACGTAACGGAACTCCAATCATCGCTTTGGAAACACTGATCTATAAACAGCCGGGGTATAAGGCAAATGTCGTCCTGCATAAATTAATCCATAAGACTCCATGTACTTAGAGCAGATTGAACGACAATTGCCATCATGCGAGCTCTAGGACACCACGACATGTTTTACAGATCGCAGACGACAAATGTCGTTAGCGCAATGCATAAAAGCAATCATTTGTTCCCGTTGACTTACAAATCACAACAACAAACGTCTATGCTACATTTTATCAGTATTGATAAAAACGAAAAAGAAGTTGAAACTTGTCCACAGAGAGGTGTGACTCTGAATGATGTCAATCTAGTACACTACTGCTACTTTTTCGTAGCAGTGATAGAATTAACTTCTATTTAAAATAACTTGCATAAATATCAGTTAACAATTACGAAAAGCATTTCTAAATGGAAGTTATTGTTTGCCAACTTAAAACAGAAACATGTAAAAGCATATTTTACACTAACTTAATTTTCTGTAGCTTGTTATCTGAATAGTAGAGTGATGGAGTATCGTTGGAACTTGGTAGAGTAGTTCATATTAAAACTTGTACGTAATTATCGGAGCTTTTAAAGATTCAGTTACATATTCTATTCGCGCATAATTAGTACAAATATGATTAAAAGTTAATAGTTAGTTGAAAATACTCCCGCTATAAATATGAACTATTCAACAGTACAAACGCGAAGACAAATAAAATTACGTATTAAGTAATAACTGCTTCGGATGTCATTCATTTTTTAGCTTTTGGCATCTTTTGGCTCAAGTCGGGATGAGTTAGGTATAAGATAAGGGAAGTATCAGCCAGAGCCTTACGTACCGTAAAATCAGTGTTCGATTTGTGCAATTTCAAGAGAAGGGAAAAATTTATGAGATAAGTATTATACAGTATTTTGAGATCATCCATATCCCAGGCTAGAGGTATATCTGTAAACAGAACGAGGGAAGATTTTTTGCAGAGAGAGTAAAATCCCAACCACCCTCTGCTACAAATCGAACACTGCGTAACATCGCGTCATACCCCTGGTGAATCCGAGGGACACTCTGGGAATTAAATATTTTATTTATGGACTTCAGTCATCTAAGACTTGGGCCGGAATAGGGAAGGGAAAGAATACGGGAAGGTGTTAGCCAGGGTATAAGTTGAAGGTACCATCCGGCATTGTCCTGACGTGATAGAAAACACCCTGAAAACTCAGTTAGGATGGTAGGTCGTTAGGACTGAACCTGAATGCTAAGTCAACGCTCTACCACTGACCTTCGGGCTTCAAATCCGCGTACCTACCCATGACCGGTTGAAAGGCCGCAACGCTACCACCGCCCACAAAATATTATTATATTATATAATGAAACGAAACATTAGGAAAGTACTGTCCTATTTGTTTCTGCTGATAATGGACAAAGAAAATGAGGTTTCGTTCGGGATATAATCTATCGCCTCAGGATTCGGCACCAGTCCCAACTGTTACCGTTGCTGTGAATTATAGTGAATCGCATGGTCAACAAAGGAAGCAAAAACACCAAACCTGACTTAACCTAATCAATGGACAGTGAACTTTATATAATTGGAAAATGCGTATACGTATAAAAAGAAAGTCATTTTCTTGGAAAAGAATGAAGATTTCCTGGAATCGAAACAGTGTCACCCGATAGGGTACCAACAACGCTAAGCAGGCATTTTCTAGCGTGGCCTTGTCAGTGTTCTTTATGAAGCTCAGCTTCACAACTCGGCCATGAGTAAAACATGTGGCATTACACGGCTAATATTTCATTTCCAGAATAACTCCTAGAAATAGAATATGAAGTAACAGCTTGAACCTGCTTTTTTTATCGGGTTGCTGTGGTTTAAGCCCCTCGAGAAGTATGGAGAAAAGTAGCAGTAAGAGTAGGAGCTACTTTTCATCAATCGTAGCAGTGATAGCAATGTAAGCAAAGTAGCAATAAACATAGCTGCTACGCTATTTTTTGACCATGCTACTGTTTAAGCGTGCACTCAGTCAGGGAAGAGCATGTTACAGTTTTTCTAGTGCATTTCCCTCCAGAAATTTCTGAGCACCGAGGCTATTTGTTGTGATGTGCTCATACTGAGTACAGATACATGTCAAGGACACATAAGAGACCTTTGTTTAGTGAATAACTTCATTTTGACCAAAATGTCACATAGATGTTTGCTGGCGCATACGCCTCAAATATCGCTTGCCATATTACAGGAGGCTAATATCTATATTGATCTTATAGAAACAGTGGGCACCACACAGTATGGTAATGACGCAGGCGCTCTATTTCTTATGTCATACTACATAATACCTTCAGGAATCTTAGATTCAAGGAAATGTGGATTAGGCTGGGTGTTGATTGTACCATTTCATATAATGGTCAGACGAATTGCAACATACCATATGTTTCCTACCTCACAAATCTCGACTATAGAATATAGCAACTCGTTCAAGTTTTTGAAAAGAATCACATTGGAAAACTGTGGACGAATTGCTAACATTTCTTTAACACATGGGTAAAACATTTCTTTAGAGGGACTCCCACGAACATGTGCATGAATTAGATTACTTATTTGAAGGACCTACTATAACACACATCCACATGTAACATGCTTAAATGAACACATCACTCATGTTGATGCACCATTTTGGTTATATAGACATAGGATATAGCCTTCACGCATCCTCCCAGTTAAGCACGTGTGGCTAGTTGTTAATGTGTTAAGTGTACATAGATTCATGTTTATTTCTTGAACTGGAATACCTTTTAAAATTTAATGACATGGCAGAAGTAAAGGAATTTCTGATAGTCGTAACAAATATTTTAATACTGCAATGTAAATTACCTATTAACTTTATGCTTCTTTGTTTTTTAACAATGTAAGTCAAGTTAGCATAAATAAAGAACATTTATCCTTTTTTCTTGTGACTGTCTCACTAAATAAAGATTAGTAACAACTTTTGAGTGCTTATACTATCGGAAACGTGTTTAGAATCCAAAAAAAACATATAAAACGACACTTACATGTCTAGGCAATTCGATTTTAATAGGAACTATTTTTCGAGATACTGAAATCCAAGATGGCGTTAATATTCTAAAATGGCAAGTCGTACCCCAAAATTTTCTTCGTTACTAGACCAGTAATAACAAAATCCAAACGATTAATTTTCTGGCAAATGTATGACACATAGAGCCATGCTCATCTGATGTTATTAATAAGAATCGGTTTGTTGACAACCCGTTTGTTCTAGAGATGTCATTTACATTGGCATCCTTGAAATGGTATTGCTGTAGCTCTTTAGCTAATCATGTTCAAAGTGCAGAAGGGGTGCAAAAACGGCCATAAACGATGCATAATACGTTGTCTAAGGTTTGAACTGATTTTATGTTTGTTATTATGCTGAATCTGTTAAAGAAATTCCCAATAGCACCTTAGCTAATTGCTTAAAAATGCGTGCGTAAATGTTTCACAAATATTTGGAATGTATTTGGTGACAATTTATTTGCTGTGAGTATGCTGTCTTTCATCTCGCATAATACAATGGTCTTGTTGTGGCTAGTGAGTTATTTATGAACAAAATCTTGGAATGCTTGCACAAACTGTTGACGTGTTATTTAAACGAAACTTGCATTCGTAGCAATGGTAAGTTAATGTATCTTGTAGATAGGACATTTAGATGTCACTTTAGTGTTTTAAATCCATATGAAAATTCTATTCTCGTCTCTTTAAGGGGACCAAACTGAACAAGGATGACGTTGCATTATTCAATTCCAAGATGCAGAGAAAATTCAGGGTTTTGTATGTTGATGCCAAAAGTGGGAATAACGAAAAGTATTCAGTGGATGACATTGAGCAAAGTATAGGAGATAAGATATCTGGAAGGAAAACAGAAAAACAGGTATCCAGTTCCCAATATTTGGGGAAAATATTAGAAGGAAATAAGTTAAGAAATACATGCAATAAATAAAATTAGAATTGTCTCTTTATACCCAAATGAACAATTTGTGATACAATTCTAAATTCTTGAAAAACACTTACTATTTTTTGTAAACTACGTATCTGTTCCTAATTTTAATCGTTATTCAGCAGAAAGAATGAGTTGAACTAGCTACTGTCAACTATTTTCTGTATGTTGCACCGTAGAGAAGAGCAGAGGCACACAAAAATGTTCATTCTGCTTGAAACTAATAACATACATTTAAAATGGAGAAGCATAAGAACATGACCAAAAAACATGTTGAAATCTTTCCTATAATAAACTGTTGCAACGACGTTCAAGATTTTTGGGAGGTGTTTACTTCTGTTATAATTACATAAACAACTGCTTTTTATTTCGTATCTCGATCTTTTGTATCTATTCGAAAGATACCATATATCTGATGTAGTAAAAAGTAATCCATTATTTTTGCATGACATTGCAGGCTTGACTTACCATAGTTATAATGATCCGATTTAGGTCACATATGCGTCGTTTTGTTCGATAACGTGTTGCCATTTTTAAGGTAATATCACGATGCCTCTCTCATAGAAGCCTTTGTCACTATTGGCAAAAAATTGAGACAGTCGATTTTCACAAGCTTCTCTTGACGCGAATTTTGCATCAGCAAACGTTTTCGCCATGGACAGGAACAGGTGGTAATCACTCGGTGCCAGGTCCGTACTATAAGGTTAATGCATAAGAACCACCCAACCAAGCTCCCGGAGCTTCTGGCGAGTCACTATCGATGTGTGTGGCCTGGCGTCGTCCTCGTGGAGCACAATGCCTCTCCTATTGGCAAAAGCTGGCCGCTTCAGGCTTGCTGCCTTCAGAAGGTCCGATTGTTGACAGTATAGTTCCGAGTTAAGGGTTTGGCCGTGGGGAAGCAGC
Source organism: Lepisma saccharinum (assembly GCA_022664845.1). NCBI lineage: Eukaryota > Metazoa > Arthropoda > Insecta > Zygentoma > Lepismatidae > Lepisma > Lepisma saccharinum. Next base: position 20,424 of record JAGDQP010025675.1, read on the forward strand.
TCATAGTAGATAATTCCCTGCCAATCCCACCAAACACACAGCAAAACCTTCCTGGCCGTCAATCCTGGCTTGGGCACCGTTTGCGACGGCGCACCGCGCTTCGACCACTACCCTTTTCGCGTGACGTTGTCGTAAGTGATCCACTTTTCATCACCAGTCACCAACCGCTTGGGCAATCGAAACAGTGCTTACATGACGGTCGGACGCGACAATGTCCATGATTTTATCGACATGTTCGACACGTGGCCTTCCAGTGCGTGGTACATCTTTGACGTCAAAATTACCGGAACGGAATCGACGAAACCAAAATTGCGAGTGATTGGCTGTTACAGTATCAGGAACATAAACACTATTCACATTTGCAGCCGCCTGGCTGGCGTTTTCGCCTTTATCGAAGAAAAACTGTAAAATATAGCGTATTTTCTCTTTGCTAGTGTCCATTTTGACGCGCGCTTACACAACACTGAGTCAACTCATCACAACTATCTGAACAGTGTTTGTAGTACGCAATCTCATCGTTTGAACGCCATTTCGTTGAAGAAGATAGGACTTATACAACGCGAGATACAGATCACTGAAACCACCTATTGGCAAAATAATGGATTACTTTTTACTACACCAGATATCTTATATAAAATATACGGCAAAGTAGTGGAACAAACACACCTAGGTTTTGCAAGAAAGCTTTTCGTCTAGTGATGTATTTCAGAATCACTACAAAGTATTCCGTTGCTCGCCATTATCAGATAAAAAGTGAATTTTCACTTTTCAGTTCTAAAAAATAAATTATGCTATTTTTTTCTTCTGTTCATGTTATATCCAGAATTGAAACTGTTTCCATAGTTCAGATCCTACAGAAATATCTTGTTTGGTTTGACTAATTTTAGTAAAGCATTTTCAAGGATGTGACAGTCCAAAACATGACAGTCTAGTTCACGACCATGACAGTGTAGTCAACAGATATGATATGATGGTCCATCAACATTATATTTGATGTGCATGTGCTGTTAAAGTCGTCTGCTACTGAGAATTGTGGAGGCAGCCAAACTGACTCTAAACAAACGGTTGCCAAGCAAACCTGCTATTTGATCTCTATATGATTTTAAGAGCAGTTTCAAGAGTAGGCTTGTGTTCTGTAATTAGGAACATCTTAACTGATATGTGTTATTATTTACTTACTTCAAAGTTCAGTTGATAATAATAGTATAAACTATTTACGGATTTAATGAAATATTAGAAGAAATATCTTATTTATTCTGACAACCCATCTGTTACATTATAGCAATGGCGTTATCATATGACGCGTTTGTAAATTTTTGCAATGAACGTAATATTGTCAAAGTCCCTAAATATCTTCACTAAATGAAGTTAAAGAAAAATCGTCATGTCCGAATTTGCAAGGATATAACTGAATCAAACATACAAAGAGGTATTTAGGGAAGAGTACGAGAGGTTCGACCTCCTACAAATTCAGGGTTTGGGCAGAATTAATACAATTTTAGGCATCATTATTTACATTTAATACATTTCATGCCCAGAGATATATTTGACACTCCCCCGGAAAACCAGTAGAATCTCCTTTTTTTATTGTATTTTTGCCGATCACTTTTGTTATGTCCAAGCAATGTTCTAAAATACTGTTTCCACCAACATAAAGGCCGTGGGCTGAACGCGGCCTGTCATGTAATTTGTGACGGCCGCGATAAGATAAACACTACAATAAATTATAATATATATATATATATATATATATATATATATATATATATATGTAATCAAATTTGCTTTAAAAGCGTATAATTACAATCAAGTATTTGAATTTAAATATATGTATGGCCTTCAAGCATAAAATACTCAAGTATAAAGATATCTGAAGGAGCTGGTCAGGGCCTAAGTTGAAGGTACCATTCCGGCCATTATCTGTATGCCAGAGGACAAACCCTGCATAAAATCTGTCAGGATAGTTGGCTGCTGGAATCACAACCCAGTATTCTACGAATATGTTATTCCTATCACAAAATTGTTTTACAAAGATAGCAATTAAATACATCTATTGTCTTGAAAAACTGCCGAGTTAAATTTTATTCAAATTCTGTCTAAAAGTATGAACCCCGTCATTGTCATATAATGGTCCTCGTAAAGAAAGAAGTTGGCCTCGCCTGAGAGGTCGTCCTAACTTGAGAATAGGAAAGTAATTCCAAATCAAACATAGTTTGCTTTCGGTAACAATTATCGTAACCGAGTTCAAAGAAGTTTGAAATATTATTAGCCATTGCAAGTGCTAATATTGTATCACATGTATTCATCTATATACAGCTTTATTGTAACTAACACTGTTACATACCGTAAGTATGAGAATTCAGTATACATGGAATCTTCCTCGTAGTTATTTTCTAGTTTCCTAACAAAGTAGTTATACACCCCACCCCCATTGTAGGTAAACATATAATAAATATATTTTCACACTATAGCTTTTGCCTTTTATTTGCAGTTCCATTAGAATTTTGAGGATTACCCATTACAGTCATTATTAAGGGTCTATGTCAGAACGCCCACTGGTCAGATCGCCCACTTCTGAAAATGGTCAGAACGCCCACCAAAATGGTCAGATCGCCCACCAAAACGGCGAAACACCCAAATTTAGAAATGGTCAGAACGCCCACTGGTCAGAACGCCCACTTTTAAAAATGGTCAGAACGCCCACTATAAAGGTCAGAACACCCAAAAGCAGAAACGGTCAGATCGCCCACTGGTCAGAACGCCCACAAGTAAATATGGTCAGAAAGCCCACCAAAATGGTCAGAACGCCCAAATGTATAATCGGTCAGAACGCCCACTGGTCAGAACGCCCACTTTTCAAAATGGTCAGAACGCCCACCGAAATGCTCAGAAAGCCCACCACTCTGAATGTGTACTGGTCAGAACGCCCACTCATCCGAATATACAAACATAAAAAAAATTAACAGCATCCAACGCTGCAAACAACATATCCTTAACGTTCTTAAAAGCGGTCAGAACGCCCACTTTTGAAACTGGTCAGAACGCCCACTCTTGAAACTGGTCAGAACACCCACTCTTGAAACTGGTCAGAACGCCCACCAAAACGGTCAGAACGCCCACTCTTGAAAGTGGTCAGAATCTCCACAGTGCAAACATGATGGAAAAAACTCGGGAAAACTTTGACAAAGTCTATATTTTGGTGAACATTTTGTATATAATTGACAGTAGACTATCTGATATTTAGCTTCCGATGCGTCTTTTTTTTTCCTTTCTTTTACAACGAAATAGCATTGTTCCAACTTGAGAGTATTTCTCTTTTCGTCAGGAACATTGAGAATAATTTCTCAAATTCCTCTTTTCACATCCCCATTTAAAATTCTCTGTTGAGAGTCCATCTTCTCCTGGTGATTTTTTGTTCTTCGTCCCTCGAAATACTTTATCAAGTTCTTCTATCATTACGGCCGAGACATTTACATCATTTTCTACTGAATTTTCTTTTCCTAGTTCTTATTCGGAGTAAAACAATCATCTGTAGAAATTTTCAAATATTTTTAAAATTTCCTCCTTACTTCTGGTTTCTGTCTCATCTGTCTATTAACTGCAATTATTTGATTTCTCCCTGTCATGAGCTGCTGTTTTGTTTTCTTCACGCTCTTCTTCTCCGCGATTATATTTCAAATAAGATTTTCGTTGTATCTTCGTACTTCCTCTCTTATTTTATTTCCTCCGGTTTTATTTAGTGCTATTTACTCAATCCTCTTTATGTAATTTTCCTCTTCTTTCATTTCCCTCCTCTTCATCAAGTTCAGCCATAGACCTCATAATAGATAGACTTATCACGCTTCCGTATTTCTGGCTGCACTAAAACTAGTGCGTTTTTGTACGGAAGCACATGATTTTGATTATTCTGCTAGGTTGCTCTACCATCGACCACACAAGAGAATATGAGGTCTATCGTTTAGTTTCTTTTGAGATTTTGCTCTTTTTTTTTCTTTTTTCATGCCTGTTATTTCCTTTGCCGTCTCTCTTATTATCTCAGTCAGTATTTTGTTTCTGCTATTGATATTTTCTTTATCTTCTAACTCTTTTAGAGCGTTGAATTTGTTGCTTAGTTCTATCTCGAATGTTTGTCTGTGTTTCCTTGGAATTTCCCGATCTAAAAGTAGCGGTTTTCTACTGATAAGCTTCTTTCCTTCAAGTTTAGTATTTAGTTACATTTTACATCTTACCATCCTATGATCACTCGAAATTTTGAAACTGTTAAGAACAGACACGTCTTGAAGAATTTCCTTGTTATTCGATAAAACGTAGGTTATTCCGTTTTTAGTGCAAGTTGGGCCTTTCCATGTCCACTTCCTCTGGGGTGGTTTCTTGAAAAATATTTTGGAAATGAACAGTCTGTTAGTTTCTGAGAATTCCACTAACGTCTCTCCTCTCCTGTTTCTTTTGTCAAATTCAAAGTTTCTCACTTTCGTGCCACTGCTCTGTTTAGTTCCTACTTTCGCATTGAAGTCTCCCATTACACTATTTAATTATATTTATTACTGTCCAAATCTTCTGTATCTCCTTGTATAGGTCCTCGACTTCCTCCTTTTGATGCGACGTTGTTGAAGCATTGTATAACTTCCATACTTTATCTCTTGTTTATCTTTATTCAGTTTCCAAAATTGACTAAAATTCTTACTTGAACGGTGTTATTATTGACCATACGTCATTGCAGTTTTCTATACGATTTCTATATGACTTTATTCCTGAAACCTCAATAGTAAAGCTGTTAATTTTACTATTCTACACTACGCTGTATTTAGCTTCAGATAAAAATAAATCCTTACAGGAATACAGACCTGGTTCTATGTTTCTTACCGCAACGCTATTCCGGTCCATACCGGCTCACTTTAAACGCTGCTTTTATTACTACCCGTGCGATTTTATCTGAAATTCCTTCAATTTCTGTGATCTGTGTCTTCAGGTCTTTATTTATTATAAAGCCAACGCCTGTCGGTTTTCCATTTTATATTTTCTGTTCCTTTGCAGTAGAACGTGTGCCCTGACGGTAGTTCAAACTGTTCTTCATTCTTCCTTTATACTTCTGTTAGTCCTATGATGTCCCACTTAATCCTCTTGAGTTCATTCTCCAATTTTTCTAATTTGTCTTCTTCTGCAAGTGACTGGCAGTTAAAAATCGCCACGTATAGGTCCTATATTATATTACCTTACCTCGCCTTGTTACACATAGCTTTCGCGAAAAAGGCATAATTACGTAAAAGTAACAGAGAAACGGTAACGTGAGACGGCTAGATATATTAGACCTGATTTAATACAGATCAATCAAACTCTTTTGAAGATGCATCGATCCTGATAGTTGAAGGATCAGTTGATCTTATGAAGTATAAGGACCAATATATTACGCTACATTATCACACTTTTATTCAAAACTGATCTACAAGCATAGCATTATTATTTCCAGAAATTTAAGATAGTTAGGGTCTGGAATAATCTATCTATTTCTCTATGTAAATCGAGACAACAGACCAGTGTTGGTTTCAATACTAGCCTACAGTTTCGGTTCCGAAACTAACATGTGATTTGACCAACCCACTTTTTATAGTCTGATCATTGGGGAATCGAATTCCCTATCATTGGAATTCAGTTAGCACTTCCTTTCAATTTTGTTTGGGAAGATTCTTATATTTGGGCTTATGTGAGTAGTATCAGTCCCACTGATCTCGTGGTTACCGTCGCTAATTGCTGATTGTGGGATCCCCGGATTCGATTCCCGGCTTTGCCAAGGGATTTTTTCCAAATCGGAAAGGCCTGGAGCGGTGCCCACCCGGCATCGTGATTCAATTGGGCAGCTGTTGTGAATAAAAGGCAGTGACGATCACAGTTGGAAGCTTCGGTTCTCCTTTCTCAATACGTCTGGTCAGCGTGGAAGCAGTAGGCCAACTCCTCCCTTTGTGGGGAGGCCTTATCCATTAGTCGATTGAATATTATTATTAGTAGTAGTAGTATTTATCGTGCATAAAGCTTCTGGAGATATCCTTAATCATGATGTTTTTAAAAATCCATTCGTTTACATTGTGTTTCTGTCGTTGTTTGCTAAGTATAGCAAGTGATAAATGTATCTTTTTTGTCAACCTTTTTATCGTATTGCCTAAGTGGTAGGCCCTTTCAGGCTGGATTATCCTTCTCCATTTTTTTCTAGCCACGATGGGACTGAATGCACAAATGTTTGTGAAGAATCTTTCTTCCACAATTTGATTCTGAA